>JASCZW010006356.1:0-98913 GCA_034211315.2 Aedes japonicus | reverse complement strand
GTTGAAAATGAATGACTTTTGATAGAAAACTGATTATTATTCAATTGAATTATCACTGTTGGAGAAACTTTGACTAGACAAAAAATATGTTCTACAAAGTTTTTATAATAACAATTTCTACAACTTTGCTGAACATATCATCTCACGATATTGGCTCATAAAAAGTTCATTGTACGCCATTCTTGCGTTTAATGCAGAAAAAAATAATTTCATACAAATTTGTAGTACAATTAGTTTGCAACAAGTTCTCAGAAGTAACCAAGCTCTAATACTGACTTCCATTGAAACCTCGCGTAACCTAAACCAAACACTGGACCTGTGCAACGAAACAGTCCCGACCAGCGATTGAAACGTTGCCCGAAAGCATTGAAGCGAGATCCCAACGCTTCGGTCAGGGATATGGCCAAAAAAGTTGAAACATCAAGTCTTTCACGATTTCAACCAAGGATCAGGCAGGGCTATGTACTAAGAAATTTGAAGCTCCAAATCGTGACCGAACGGCAGAATACGGTGGGAAAGTTACATGCCCAGAAACTGTACGCAGATTCTGACGAAGCCTCATTGTCTCATCATGGATGACAAGACTTACGACCTACTGTTTCTTCACCGCCAGCACAATGTTCAGCGAAGTGAGAAGCAAGCATAAGTTGCCAAGAAATACATGATTTGGCAGGAGACATGTGGCGGCCGAGCAGGTGCGCTGTTCATGACTACCAGTATATCAGCAGGTATATACCGAAGCCGTCTGCTTCCTCTGTTTGACAACCTGGGGTCCCCTACGATCTTCTGGCCGGATCTGGCTTCGTTGCCACTATTCTGAGTTGTTCTGGCAGTGGTACGTAGCCAGCGTCTTTCGATATAGGTGGAGTTGCCCACAAAAAAAATCCGAGCGTCTCATCGTCTGCATTTCAATGTACACCAACCACCTCACGAAACAGTCCTTGGTTCCAGTACTACCTTTATCCATGCCATACTGCTCAAATTTTCAATACTTCTAATCTGTTTCAACCTATCGTACGCACAATAAAACTTTAACACTTTCTCTTCCTTATCTTTCATCATGATATTACTGTCCACTCTTGACATTGGTGCCTCATGGTGATGAGCGAACATCCTTTACATCACACCGTATTCTGGCACCGTATTTTTGAAGCGCCTTCCTTATCTGGAAGACATGAAGTCTGACCCGTTTCGTGTCTACACGGAATGCAAAGAAACACTGAATTTTCTGCGTTATCTAATGCACATAGAGATACTGGATTTGTGCAGAAAATAATGTAATATTTCATGTAAATTTAAAGCCAGACAGATAACGCCTGAATCGAGCCTGTTGTATGAAAGATTGCAAACAATGTCGTTGTTTACGCTCCTCTGACTTGGAATTACGCGAGGAAAATTTTACGCGCTTGTTAGGTTAGCGTTGTTTTTCTGATGTTGCGTACTACGAACCAGCCGGAAGAATTGACCTTCTCGGTCACGTCCCGAATAGAATGAAGCGGATTGCGCACTTGAAGTAAGCCCCGCTTTTCCTTGGAGTTCCACGAGGTCCGGTATTCTTCGCTTTCTCTCCGCTGTCAGTTCGCCAGATTGGGTTGTCTGAGTCTATTTGAATGATTAACCACACGGGCACGGTCCAGTTATCGAATTCCCGACTGTTTCGCGATCAGTTGTGGGACTGGCTGGATTTTTCGCGACCGTGCCCATATTTTTTGTCGTTAATGTTTTATAAATGTATGGAATCTGTGTTTAAGAACCAACAATAAAATATTAATCACTTGCAGCCTTGAAAAAAGTATGTTTAGCTCGATGAATACGAGAGAGGTCCAAGCAGCCCCAAACTTGACGTGCACTTTTAGAATAAAACGAAACACTGAATTTTCTGCATTATCTAATGCACATAAAGGAATGCTAGATTTGCGAAAATAATGGGATATTTCATGTAAATTTAAGCCAGATAACGCATGAATCTAGCTTGTTGTATGCAAGATTGCAAACAATATCGTTGTTTACGCTCTTTGACTTGGAATTACGAGGAAGTTATACGCGCTTATTAAAATTAATTATTTTTTTCTGTGTGTTTTTGCAATACGTTTATAATACATTTATAAAACAAACAATTAAAATCAGTCTAAAAGACGTTTTGTTTGTTACGTGAGCGATTGACTACGACGATAGATGAACCAGCCCAGGGCTGAAAATCTCGATAATTAGGGAAAAAATGTGTTGCATTTTTGCGGTACAATCTTTAGTAAGAGTTATCACACATTTCGGAAAAACTTTAAGTGAAACGCTTCACCAAATGTCATGAAAATTTCTGTTCGCTTGGGACTGACACATGCAAGTGCCCTTTAGCAAGAATGAGTCGAAAGAGATGAGAAAAATAAATTCGTTCAAAAACATCTTTTGTCTAATTTCGTATGTGTCAGTTTCAGAAGACATAATTGACTGTGAGAACTCGGTAAAATTGTACAAATTTATGTAAATAAAAATCTAAGTGTGCAGACTTGTTGACACTAACATACACTTAGTTATACTTGTTTGCATTAGTTTATTTCATAGCTGAATACCAAAAACTGGTGTTATAATGAGCTGTTTCCTACACTCTTAGAAAATATTACATAAATTTAAATCTTCTTGGATGCACATAAACAACAGAAATTTGCGGTAGTTATTAAATTTACAAGACCATAAAAACTCAAAACGATGGCGTACATGACATGGCGTAAAAGTAAGTTGAAGAGAACACAAAATAATATTTCTCAAATGCAAAAACGAATGTTTTAGACGACGACTTTAGATGTTCTAGTGATTTGGGTGGTGTACTGCAAGCTCTTGACACCAGGTGGACCATACCATGGAATAGTCCATCGGATTCAAATCCGGTGAGTTAGAAGGCCATTCATCTTTCATTGAAGACCTTGGGAAATCGAAAAAGACGAGGCCATTTGCTCCATGAGCCGAGGCCAGTCTTGTTGAAAAATCCATTCATTTTTGCCGAAATGCTACGATGCCCAAGAAGCTACTGTGTTAGTAAGTAGCTTCTGATATACCGTTTGATTCATTTTTACCCTCCTTGTCGATGCAGATCAAAGGGGTTCTGTCGGAATGAGTTATAACAGCCCAAACCATGTCAGGAGCAGGATGACGACTAAGTCTATACGGATAATTTGCAAACACCCTATGCCATATGTCTTTCATTTGCCGTAAGACTTGCTGCGTGTCTTACGGCGATTGGAAAGACGAATGGAATTCTCTCTCTCTCTCTCTCTCTCTCTCTTTCTCACGCCTAGAATATGATAGTTACAGCAATGCATTGTCGGATGAAGTTGCAGACGGAACTAAGTGCTACAAGTTTATCATACACCATTGTTTTATATTCAGCATTTAGCAACTATTGACAAACAAGTCTAGCTGGTTCTAAGGGAGTGGCAGTAACCATCCTTTGAGCTACATGAATTATTTAGTCAATCAACCTAAAGCACGTGAAATAGGCTTAAAATATCTTTATGTTTAAAGCTTGACAGTGTTTTTGAAATTTTCATATTAAAGTTCATTGGATTATGTTTTTTTCTGAATGCCAACGTCAACAGACTAAAAGTTTGAAAATTTTATAAAGCAAATTCCCATTGGGTTTATGTTGAACTTGTTTCCTTCAAGGAAACACCTAATTTCATAAATGTACTAAATGATCCAACTTGCCCCGCCGTACCCAACGTAGAAATACACCGACCATACTGAGGGATCGATACAGAAACTCACCCGAGACAAACTTTTTCGTTCATCCGAGAAACCTTCTGGTTTCCTTCGCAACCACCAGAAAATAAAATATTCATTATCTTTCACAACCACAATTTTCCACAAGGCACCGCCGCGGCGGTGGTGATGGCCGAAGCATTGCTCGTGTTGCTGGTGTGGCGTGGATAACAATTCGAACTCGCACAATAGCCTCCACCATAGAAAATCCTACTAAATAGTGGGTTCTTCCCAGCCGACCGCTCAACCGACTCAAGTATAGATATATTTATTCCAATCCAGTCTCGGCAGTTGCTGATGAGATAATTCGTTCTCGCGGCGGCGGTTGATGAAAAGGTGAATCGTTCTAGGGTGGCCCAACTAGTCCTACTGTCCTACAGTCATTGCTCGCGCAGTCGATTCGATCGAGTGAGCCACACAACTTTGCTTTGCTGCCGTACAATTAAATCAAGTATTCAAATATGAATGGGATCGGAGGAGAGGAACCTAGCACAGTTGTTATCGTTCCAACTCGGAAAGCAACTTGAAAAGTGGTTTTTGGGAAGGTCGCTCGTGCATATCCCCGACGAACTCCAGCCGCAGCAGAGTCGTATACATTTTGCGAAGAAAACAACAAGAATATCAGTTTAATTTCAACTTTGAAAGTTTTAGCACTTTTGCATTCCACGCTGCGAGAGGCTGGAAATCCATTTTTATGTAATTTAATTTACATGGTGTGATAAGCTAATCTTCTGTTGATTTATCAAACGGTGCCCCAGTGAACAGTGTTGTTCAGTGAAAAAATCAATCGCAACTTAACTAGCGAAAGAAGACTAAAGTGAAGAACCATCAAACTCGAACACGGCCATAAAAGGATCGATTTGCGCCGTCAAAGCTGGAAGGTCAAATTAGAATTCAGAAGTGTTTTTCAGCTGCAGATTCCGTCGTAATTGAATCTTGACTTGGCGAAGGCGCCGTGTGCGAGAAGATTACGGTGATTCTGCAAGTATCGTAACACACGAGATTGGAGCGTTGCTGATTGCTAGTAGTTTATCACTAGTTTATTTCGTAGTGCCTGTGGGTGTGTGTGTTGTGCAGCGTGTGTCGTGCGACTAGTAGATTTCTGATGCTGGGAATGCTTGGGACTTGCTCGACGGCTGTAAGAATGACAATGTTCAGCAATTATACGGATAACGTTTGCTTCGGGAGTATCAAGTTCAGGTGAGGTGGTGTTTTTCGCGTGGTGGAGTTGTGGAGATTTTGAAATACGTGAATAATGATTTTGTCTACAGTACAAAGGATTTTTTCGATCGTTATTGATTATCATTTCATCTTTAAGGCTAAAATTATATGCTGATCCCTAGGCTGCTCAAATAGCATGTGTTCTGATCTGTGAATCAAAACTCACGAATGCATAAATAATAAAGACATTGTCCTAACTTTTCAATGTTGGGACAAAAAATGATGTATCTTTATCATTGTTGCATACTCAAAACTATAATGATAAATTGCATGGCAGCTGAATCAAGATTATAATGTTTCATAACATCGGATTGTTTTTAGGAAGAGACATAGCAATGTCCGTATATTGCTTCGTATGCAACAAAAATAAATTCAATCATGTCACATCTAGCGAAAGAAACAGTGTTTGGTTTTATCCCTCTTTCGTTGTACACCGTGTCAATATATTCTCCTATACACTTTTTCCTTGCATTGGTGTCGTGCAACTACTTAACATGCTTCACGTATATGTTGGTGTAGTTTTGTACTATGTTTATACAAACGCTTTTAGGTTATGTCCAATTGTTTTCATTCGGTGTTTATCTTTTACCAGCGATGAAGGAGTTTCGTGCTGTGGTGATAACATTTTTTCGAAAGGTGAGCGCCCGGGCGCTGTTTTCAGAAATTTGAAAAACCTCTGAGTAAAGCGGGATTTTGTGTACCGAACCATCCAAAGATACCGTGACACCTGCCTGTTGCATGACCGGCTGAGATCCGGTCGTACTCGTACGGTGCGGATTGCATGAGTTGTTAAAGTGGTCAGGGAACTGATTAGACGAAAATCATAGCGCTCTGTACGTAAAATGGCCGCAGATCTGAATGCTTCGAGATCGTTAATGCTCAATATACTGCAAAATGACTTCGGATTCCAAGCATTCAAGAAGCGGAAGTTTCACGGAGTTTCGGAACCTTCAAGCAGAAACGACTCAAAGAGCAAGTCTGCTTTTGTCGCGGCACGGTGGGGAAGAATTTATCTTTTCCGACGGAAAGTTATTCGTCTTGCGACAATCCCACAATGACCAGAACGATAGATTGTGGGATCTCTCTTCGAGAACTGTTCCAGAGAGTGATAGAAATATTCCACGGTTCTAAAGTGCTGCGTCAGTGATGGTTAGGAATTTGCAAGCGTGGCAAATTACCACTGGTTTTCATCGAAAAAGGCGTTAATGTGAATGCCGTATATTACAAAACGGAAGTTTTGGAGAAAGTTGTCAAGCCATATGTACAAGAGGTGTTTGGAGATGATCACTATGTGTTTCAGCTGGACGGAGCGCCATCGCATACTGCAAATCTCGTTCAGGGCTGGGGCCGAAAAAATTTGACCGACTTTTTGGACAAGAATGAATGGCCTCCCAGTTCACCAGATCTGAATCCCTTGGATTATTTCGTATGGTCATACATGCTGGCGAAGGTAAACGACCACAGGGCGTCTAATATGAACCAATTCAAAACCGTAATCAAACGATGTAAAGAGATGAGCTCACATTTCTCGGCAACCGCTGGATCAGATTGGGCGGAACAACCGTTAAATGGAAGGTACAAGGTCCCATTGAATGTTTTTGAAATCGGCCAACTTGTTCCATAGATATGGCCGGAACAAGTTCCGATGAGTATGAGTTACGTTTGAAGATATTATCTAAAACGTTCCAAAGCTGTCATGCGGCACCTCTAATTACATGAGGGTTCGATAACAAGATCAATGGTAGTCATACTGAGTGCAAAGGAGCACACTGGCCACATCCAGATATATTGCGGGTAGAACCCGGTTTGCCATTAAGCCCGGTTAATGTCTATCAGTTACATCGTATCAACTGGAGCTAGTGAACTATCTATACTACCATATATCCAGAACTGGTTCCCCCATTCCAGAAATATTAATAATATTAGGCTCTATGGAACCATAATACCTTTCATTTGACAATTGTTGTGTCTAATTCTGTCAATAGGTTACCAAGATATACGACTTATAGACTGTTCCAGAAAGTATAAACACACTTTCAAAATAACAAAAAAGTCTTCTTTTTATTAGTTTTAATAATTTTATTTGGCAAATCATATTTGTATGTGTTTTATATGATATTTTACTCTAGTTTAATCAAAATATTTAATCATAGCCAAGACTCCTAACTTTTCCTCGAACATGACCCATTAGCACAGTGGTACTTCCCACCATTTTGACCACTTTTGGCCAATCTTTTTTTAAATTTTTGGATTTTGTCCGCTGGTTTTATGAATTTTCGAAGCTTTGCTTTGGTTTAAGTCCAAAAGTCTCGATTGTACGTGCATCAGGGCAGTGCGGCGGATTCATGTCTTTCGGCACGAAACATACATTTTGACATACGATTTGGCATCAGGCCAAAACTTTACTTGACCTTCGTGCTGCCTGATCATCGGCAATAATCGCTTCTGGAGACATTCCTTAACGTATTTCTGAGTGTTCATCGTCTCCGTTGTGATGTACGGACTAGATGTTTTACCACACTCGCATATTGCCTGCCAAACCATAACCTTCTAACCGAATTTTTCGGTAAAAATTGCGTTCTCCGTTTCGGGGATGTCTTTGTCTTCGCTTACAGAATAGAATGTGGTTCGGGAAGCGTTTTGTAATCTAGTTTCACATGCGTTTCATCGTCCATTATTATACACCCAGAATTTCTACACAATAGAGAATCGTAGAGTTTGCGGGCCCGTGGTTTAACGGAGGTGACCTGTTTTGGGTTCCTTTTGGGTTTTTCTGCTTCCGGTATGTTTTTAGCCCAAGTCTTTCTTTGGCACGCATGACGTTACTCGACGAGGTCCCTTATTTTTTCGCAACATCCCGAACGGAAGCTGGTTTTCGCTTGTAGGCATCCCTGATCTTTTTATCGATATCCGGACTAACAGGACCGGATTTCCGGCCACTCTTCGGCGCATCTTCAAACGTACACTGTTCTCTATATTTTCAAATCGCAGATCGTACCGCTCCGACGCTTACACCCTCTTCTTTGGCCAATTTTCTCAAGGAGAGTCCGCTCACAGTGCACCATTTGTGCACGATACTTTTCGTTGTTCCGGAGTAAGACCGCGCATTTTGATAGGTAACACAAAACTGAGCACTTTTTTGATGCTATGTCATCCATTAATGTGCAAGCAAAAGGACGCAGCTTAAACATGTTGAAATATTTCATTATATTCAAAGTGACCGTTAAAATAAGGTGTGCTTATACCTTCTGGAACAGTCGTTAGTTCTAAAAATCCGAGTTTTTTGGAGCTTCTTCCGGGCAATTTATTCGAAAACAGTTTACCAATTCCAGAAACAGTTAATAGAGAAAGTTCTATGGGACTACATTACCGCCAGAGCCAGATATCCGAATACAAAATAACTCAATAGCAATGAGACCACGTTACCTCTAATTTGGCACTCAATTCGGTTAATTGGTTGCTGAGAAACATAAATTTGTTCCCAAAATCCGTGCAGTTAAACTGCTTCCGTTCAAAGGTCTAGGTCGTCTAGGCATAGGTATAGGTTCTAGGTCGTCCAAACTGTTTTTGAGTTTAGAATTTAGGGTCTACAGTTGTAATTGTTTTTTTTTTCGGTAGCACAGATTTATAATGTTAATTCATGTATGAAACATGGTTGAAAACATATCATAACTTTATTTAGCTGAAAAGGCTACAGTTACAACAATAGATCCTAAGTTTAGTACTCAAAGACAGGTTGGATGACTTAGAACCTCCCAGATGATTCTATAATGTGGGTTGTCCTTCCATAAGATCCAATGAACATAATTGAATAGATATATTAAATTTGTATGTTTAGAAGCTACAGTTTCAATTAGAGATCCTAAGTTATGAATTAATGAACATCCCAAAATGCATCGTAATGTCGGTTGGCCTTCTAGAAGATCCATTGGATATGGTTGAATACATATCGTAAATTTGTCTAGCCGTATAACTATAGCTACAACTGTAGATCCCAAGTTCTGAGCTCCAGGACTGACCTAGAACTTCCTAGATTATCTCATAGTGTCGGTTGACTTTCCAAAAGATACGATGAACTTTATTGAATACATATAGCTAATTTGTATAGCTATAAAAGCTGCAGCTACAACTGTAGATCCTAAGTCATGAACTCAAGAATACTTTCGATGACCTAGAACATCCCAGATTATCTCAAAATGTCTGTTGAGCTTCCAAATGATTCAGTGAACACGGTTGAATACATGTTGTAACTTTTTACAGCTGAAAAAGCTACAGTTACAACTGTAGAACCTAATTTCTGAACTCCAAGACAGTTTGGATGACCTGGAACATCCCAGGTTATCTCATAATATCTGATGATCTTTCAGAAAACTAAATGAACATGTTTGAATAGATATCGTAACACTGCATGCACGTATAAGCCTTAAGTACAACTGTAGATGCTAAATTCCGAACTTCTTGATGTTCAGGATGTTCTGGGTTGAAAATCAGGCCTTAAACGCATGTATTTTTTTCCTGAAAGAATAGCCAATTTGCAACAAGTTTGCCGAACATAATGTTTATTTTTGTTCAGTGTGTGACGTTATACAAGCGTTTTTCTTCAGGTTTTATAACTTTATAATTACTCAAATCAGTTATTTGTGAGACAGCAACAGCTGGATGTAGTTTATTTTTATGTTGCTATCGGTAGTGTGTTGCAATAATGACAAAGCTTTTTTTTCTGTCCCTGTTACATGACAACAAGGTCGTTGCTACATTTGTGCGAATCACAACATTTGCTCACAACAACTTCTCTCTTTCCCTCATCGATACAACATTTTGTTGCTTTCCTTCGTGTTATGTTGTAATACATTCAAGTTACAACATATCATTGTTGCAGAGTGAGAGAATAACGGGTGTATCACTCGTCAAAATTATCTTATGTTGTTAGGTACAAAAAGTGAATATTTGACACACTAGTTCTGATACTCCTGATATTGTGAAATAGTTTAACATTTGATTTTAGCAATCAGTCTTAGTCCAATATAAACCTGACCTGGTTAAATGGTATCCATGGCAGTGTAGAAGTCAATTTAGCTTGATTTAAGAGAGAACTTGGGTAGATATCGCACTAACAATTAAATCTTCTATATACGATGCTCCGCAAATATTCTAATCCAAATACATTAATCAAAGATAATTTTAAGAACATAAAAATTTGAATTTGGATAAAAGATGATAGAGAAATCGGCAAATGCACTATTCGTAACTTTTTTGTGTAGCCCTTCCAAGCAGAGGGTAAACGTTAACCTACAACTCTCATTTTTGCAGATGCAAAAAATGAGCGTTGTTATTTATTGTTTACCCCTTGCTTGGAATAGAGTCCCAAGGAACTGAAGCCGTTCCCTACCCTATGTTCTTGAAAGCGAGTTTGTTCAAGATTCATGAATTGTTATGAGGGATTCCATCCAGAATGTGCCGGAAATCCCAAAAATCATACCCGATCATCATTGATTTGGATGAAACTTGGCACATGAGTTCGGTACGTTGGAAAAAAAAAATTCCACTGGTGTTAAGATAATTTGGGTTCAAGAGTAACTTTTGAGATGGGCGTATGTGTTTTTTCCAACATTTTACTTGAAAAATCGTAGTTCAAAAACCATTACATTTAGAGAAAAATTTTATATAAGGGAATTGTAAGGAACTAAAAAGCCTTTCTTAAAAAAATATACACAGAAAAAAATTTTTTTTTTTTCATCAAGAAAAATCAAAAATAATTACTAAAAATAAAATATCTAAAAAAACGTATTTTTAATATTTTTTTAATTTGTTGTATGGAAATTTGAGAAAAAAAGACACGTTTTAAAAAAAACTTTAGGATGGACGCTCTTATAATTAAAAAGTTTTTAAAATAGCGAACTTTGGTGTATATTTCAAATTTTGGTTATTCATTCTTATAAATAAATTTTGATGTTACAATATGGTTTTGAAGATTATAACAAACAATAATGATCATAATGATAAACCACGTAAACGCAACCGTTTTCAAGATATTTCTGATTTTCTTTCAATAAAATTTCAAAACCTCAAAAAATACGCCCTTTTCATAAATTACTCGTGATAGTAAAACAACAATAGCTAACGATTGTTTCTCTTGTGTTTTTAGCCTTTTTAAAACACATGTATGTGCCTCTTACTTACTCTTAACAGCTCGTCGATTGAAAAAGCTTCACTTAAAGTTATAAGACAAAAATAATGAATTATGGTTGGATTTATATTTATATATACCATTTATTAGTCTCGGTCATTGATAATATTACATAAACATTATATAAACTATTGATTGCTTTTATATATATTATGAATCCTGCCTTCTTCGTCATTCGAAAACAGTTTTACAAAAACTTCGTTTTCTGAAATTGGAACGAATGAGTGGTACTTTTGTGTACCTGCAATCGTTTTAGTCTGTCGGTAAAATTCATTCCATTCTGCTACCCCCTGTTCATACTCTTCATGTGATACATAACAAAACGACATTTTTGTTAAACAATCATCACTTTTTTGGTTCGCCCATTCGAATAACTCTAATGCACTTTTTATAGGGTGTTCATGTTGTACAGCAAGGCTTGCATATCTTGCCATTCGTTTTAATGTACCACCAATTGCATCGCAAGGTCCCTTACCGTGGGATGTTGCGAAAAATGCCATTCAGCATCAATATTGTATTTCTTTTTAAACTTACAAAGGCTTGCAAAGTTCTTCCTATTTTTATATTGGGATGCTGCCCCGTCAGACATAAACGTAGCTTTCTTTACTTTAATTTTTGTTTGCAAAAAGCTTATTAGTTTTGAAATAAACACCTGCACCGCAATCGTATCATGTTTCAACACTTTTGAGACACAATGAAACTGATATTATTAAGTATTCCAGATTCCGTGTAATAAATGACAAAAGGGTGAATAGTGGCTTGCTCATTACTCCAATAACTACTTTGAACAGCATCTTGAAAAACAAATGAATAATTTTCAGAAAAATCACAAATTATTATTGCTTCGCCGTCTTTAAGACAACTTTTATAATCTCTCAAGAAACTAGACTGCTGAGATTTGACAAAATCGTCGTGGGATACTAATTGTTCCAACTTTTCACAAAAATAAGCAATAAATTCATCAATTGGTTTAACAAGTGTCTCTAAACTACATCTATCAGTTGAAATCCATTGCTCAAAAGATATTTCAACTAAACCACGTTTTTCTAATTTGTCTGTTAAACTACTCTCAAAATCTGAAAAGCCTGGACATCGTTCGCATTCACGGAGGTAACATTTTTTAGTTCTAGTTGATGAGCTACATAATATTTCTTCAAAACACAATTTATAATCATTCTCGAATGAATATTTTCTAAGACCATGAAGCATCAAGTTAATGTTCTCATGAATGGTGCAAACACAAATGTTATGAGAACCTGTGCTGCCAAGTAATTTGCAATGCTTTGGTCTTAGTGCTGCAAAAGAGCTAAACCCAACAGCATTTTGATGCATCTCTTGAAATTTAATGAAAGCTTCTCTTAATGAACAAACTAAAAGGCGCTTTTGAATATGAACCCTCTTACCTTCTCTCCTCACTGAAACGTAGTCGTTCATACCAGGGGTTGCTCGTGTAATCTCATCACTGTCGTAAAATTGCAAAATTTGGTTTTTTATTTCCGGGTTCAGACCGTGTCCCAGCTTTTCGTTAGGGGCAGCTAAAACACCTTTGTGCTTTGCAAGGAATTTAGCTTGTGATACGATGTACTTGTTTGTTATTCCAAATTCTGCCATTACTCTTTGATTTGTCCAAGATTGTGGTAAAACCGAAAGTATCCTTATTTGATCGTCCCTCGAAGTTTCTGGATCAGCATACCGGTCCTTTAGCTGCGCGATTATTTCGTCATATTCGGCTGCTTTCACTTTCAATTGTTCCAGGTGTGTCCGAATGCCGTTTGAAACATCTTTGAACTTTTTGCGGGCATAATTTACGTTCAGGAACTTTTTAGCCGATATTGGCGAAACGTTGATTCCAGCTACGCCCTTGTTAAATAGCTCAATATTATGGCGCCTTGAATAATCTTGCACACTGCTATCAGATGGCACTGACATTAATGATATTGCCGATGGCGTTTCCTCGAGACCATACAAGTCTACTTGCCGTGATGTAGATGGTTGTGGATCCATAATGTTAGTAATTGATGGTTTCTCACTAGGCTCCGAAATTGCAGCATGGGATTGTTCCGTTCTATTTAAATGCAAACGACAATTATCACAAATCATCAAAGAAGTGTCCAAATGTGTTTTGCCCATAAACTTGAGTTTTTGACATTTTGTTCGGTTAATTTACGAAGGTTTTTTGAGCACCGTTTAGTGGGAAACGGCATACAACACTTCTTCATGTTAAACTCCATTTTCAGTTCACTCAGATAGATTTTACTGATGAATGCGACTATGTATGAGCATATATATTGGCTGTGGTACCTTTGGAAATGCAGGTATAAAACATCTCTGGTAGTTTACAGGCAGCGTACATTAGCTGTTTTTTTATGAGAAGATATACCTGACATACGTTATAGCTGCTATTTGTCTACCTACCTTAAACAATATGTGTTACTTTCATCGCTACATCACCGAACTGTTCGGAGTGTAGTTTTCACACACTACACCCGACCTCTAACATCGTTGGAGCTTGGCAAAATAGTCAGCAGTTCGATTAATATGCTTCTTCTATATGACCCTCCGCATAATTTCATCATCTGTCCATTTCACACTTGTCGCCCCTGCGACATCTATCTCACTGTTACTTTCATCGCTTTAGCAAATTCGCTCCCTTCATTCTCTGAGCGGCCCGACCGATACAGCCATAAAACAATTATAAATATATTGATTGCAATATTAAAACAATAGTGCTATTTATCTTGTTCTTTTCAAATGAGTCTTCTTATCATCCTGATATAAAAAAAAGAGGACATTAGAGTAATGTGAACGTTATAATATGAAAATCTTGGAAAATTTATCATTTCTGGTGGAAATCTCGATTAACTTAAGAAAAGAGCGAATTTTCTGAGGTTTTTTCATTCTATTGAAATAAAATCCGAAAAATCTCGAAAACGGTTGCGTTCAGGTGATTTATCATTATGATCATTATTGTTTTTAATGATCTTCAAAATCATATTGTATAATTAATTTTCATTTATAATAATGAATAACCAAAATTTGAAATATGCACCAAAGTTCGCTCTTCGGAAAACTTTTTTATTATAAGAGGGTCCATCCTAGAGTTTTTTTCAAAACGTGTCTTTTTTTCTCAGATTTCCACAAAACAAATTTGAAAAATATTAAAAATATGTTTTTTTTTATATTTGATTTTTAGTATTTATTTTCGATTTTTCTTTATGAAAAAAAAATTTTTTTTTCAGTGTACATTTTTTTTACAAAGCCTTTTTAGTTCTCTACAACTCCCCCATATAAAGTTTTTCTCTAAATGTAATGGTTTTTGAACTACGATTTTTCAAGTAAAATGTTGGAAAAAAAACATACACCCATCTCAAAAGTTACTCTTGAATCCAAATAATCTTAACACCAGTGGATTTTTTTTTTCAACATACCGAAGACGTGTACCAAGTTTCATCAAAATCGAAGATAGTTGAGTTTGGTGACCGACCGATTTGGCGTGGAATCATTCTTATGAGTTATAAAGCGTGTTTTTTTTACCTCCACTTTACCTATGGCTTCGTTCAGCATTTAGGTTATGACAATACATGTTTACTCAATTTTATATCCATCCATAACTAGTTTTGTACTGTCTATCCCTATCACGTTCATAGTGAGGATTATTCCTTTAGTCGAACTGAATTCTTTCACTTGGTGAAGTGATAGAAGCCACTTCCGGTGAAGTGGTTCTTCTGGGCAACTCATATGGAGAGTCGCGTCACTGCGACGTGACTTTTCCCACTTCAGCAAGTGACAAAAGTCACTTCGACTCTCGGAATAACCCCCCGGCGTTACTATTACTGATAAGACGAGTGGTACTTGAAGCAGCGTGCTTTTTTTTCTGCACTGCTTCAAGAACATGATTAGAATGAGTAACAGTTTTATTTTCGAACACATACTGATATTTCTCCATAGCGATATGGAGACGGGCTTTTAAATAGAATGTAGATTAGCTGCACAAGCGTGCGAACAACTATGTCTTGAGAGGTTAAAGAAAGCTGGTACAGTATTTAAAGGTTTTCATCAATGCGTCACCAGAAATTATTGCAACATAAGCATGTCATTTAATAATAGAAAACTATTATTTTGTGGTTGAATCAATGCCGTTATCATCTGGATATTCACAGCTGTTGACAGCTCTAATTCCGCAGGTTTGAAAGCTGCCGACTCTTCAAAATATGTTGTTTTCTTTGTGTTTGGTAAGTTCATCCTTTCGATCCATTATAACCTTACCAATCAGAGCAAGGCTGGTGTGGTATCTGCTGTACACAGAAGTTGTCTCCATTGTAATCGGTTCACGTCTTCCATCTGCACTCCACCGTAAATCTTACGCAGCACCTTCCGTTCAAAGACACCGAGGGCGCGTTGCTCCTTCACTAGCAATGTCCATGTTTCGTGGCCGTAGAGAACTACCGGTCTTGTAGATGGTCAACTTTGTAGTTAGGCGAAGTTTGTTCGATCTTAGCGTCCTTTGGAGTCAAAAAGTAGGCACGATTGCCAGTATTTCTCTGCTGGTGTCATTATCGGCGGTCACCAAAGAGCCCAAATACACGAAAAAAACCGTCAATCTGAACTCGTGGTATGAGGCTAACATTGTCTTCTCGTGAGCCTCTTCCTTTCATGTATTTTGTTTTCAACGCATTAATCACAAGCCCAATCCTACCAGATCTATTCCCCTATTGCGACTGGTCTGGTTTAGAAGTAATGGTTTCAGCATTACAAGTATTTAGAGTCTTCCTTTTCTTTGTTTTAGAATAGACGCATCTATTATTGTGGTTTTTCTATGAGCTTCAACTGGATAGTAATCCTTCGTCATCAGTACTGGTTTAGTAGTCGGAGTGTTTCCTTACTCACGGGAAGTCGTCCAAAGTCAGTTCTTGGTGGGCATCGTCTAAAACAGATCTATCGCGAACGCGGATAGAGGAACATAGGTTCAAAAGTCAAAGCTGAGGTGATCAGCCAATACTGTGCCATTATTATTCAATAGTGGTTTTACCACAACCTATCGAGATTTTCTGGACAATATTATTATGTTTTCAAACCAGTACATGCAGTGATAACATTATCTGATTTTGTAGGTTTGTAATAGAGTCTTTAGTGAAAAACATATAGAAATTGAAAAAAATAAGCAGCACCAATAATTTGTAAATCCCCACTCAATCGCTGTGCTACAAAATAGATGAAAAAGTACTGCAAATATTGCTAAAAGTAGAACAAACCATAATGGTTTCCAAAAGCCAGAAAAGAAAGTATGCTACTCTTTTTCTTTAACGTTACACAACCAGAAATCCTTGCAAAATACCTTAATACACAAAATTTTCTTTCTCAAATACTAAGCAATTTTCACTCAACTAACTGAATTCGCGCATCTACGGCACCGTTTATTCACACTGGAAATTTATTTTCATAGATTAACTTTCACTCGTTTATTCGTAAACATTGATTTTGTACATAGAACAAATATCTCGTATATTGTATGAAACATTCATAATGCTTTTTATCTCGTAAAATGCTATCATTACGCCTTTTTGTATAAAGCACAAAATGAATTTCGTGAAGACCAGCCAATCGCTGTTTCTCTTTTATTGTACTCATGCATGATGGTGTTGCTGCTGTGATGGGCGGGAATAATTTATTTTCCTAAAATAAAAATTAAAACGCTGTCGAGAGTTATAACCTCATACTCAATATTCAAGCATATTTTCACGAGCCACCATGGCCTAGTGGAATTAACCACGGTTTTAGTATCAGCTCTTTCTAAAAATCAAGGATCGAATCCCATGTCAGAAACATTAAAAAAAAAACGCTAGACAACTCCTCGTGATTGCGCTTTTATTTTTCAATTACATTTCGAGTCAATATAGTTGATCTGTCAGTCTTTCATTCAATCACCAAAGAGACGTTTTTTTTTTATTTCTGGCAAAGCTGCGTAGCTCTTTGCATTATTTTACTACAGTGCACGAATGTTTTTCCTGTGTCAAACAATGCTTCGTGCTTTGGTCAGTTGCGCGTGTGTCATTTATTATGAAGGTATCTTCATAAAAATAACAAACCAGTTTCGTTGCAGAAAACAACGAATAGATTCGTTAGTTTTACCTTCGATTTAGTAATATACATTAATTTACATTAATTTTCAGTGCAGTCAACATGATTGAAGTTGGATGCATTCTGATTTACAGCTATTACTCTTCTGTTTTATAACAGCCGAATAAACTAATGGAGACAATTAGTGTTTGTTTTTATCACATACTATCATACGCAATGAAAAGAATTTCGAGTCATTGTAGATTAATTGTATTTGCATTGAATATCTCAGATGTCAAAATTAAAGGCGATGAGCAAATCAACTCGATATTCTATGCGATATCAACTCCATGTCGACTCGATTTTTTTTAACTCAATAGAGTTTGATTTTCGAGCTCAGCTTTGTTAAAATCGCAAGTGATCATCAAACATCGAAAAGTCATTTTCAATTCAACAAAAATGATAGTTTTGGTTTTGGAAAAATTATCTATTCATATGTTGTTGTCTCCTGCTCGGGTGGCTCTGTTTAAGAGAATACTGTCACTTCAAAATTCAAATTCACCAAGATAGTTGGTCTGTCCGATAAGGTTGTCTTCAGTTCCAGCTCATTTGAGTGCAGATGAATTGTTATTTGTCTCCTTTTTTGTGTACCGGAACCATTAATGACTCTTTCCAGACTACGGGAAATTTTGATTCGGCATAAGATTTGTTCAAAATCCTGCAGAGCGGTTCTACAAGAGCTCCAGTGCTGTGACAATACACTGAAGACGGAATACCATCGGGTTCAGGCGAGAATGTACATTTAATTTTCTTGATGGCATTGTTTACCATCACGGGCGTTATTTCAATAATATCTACGTCTACAAGGTTCCTAGGAACATCGAAGATAGCGGAATCGAGTTCGTTCGAGATAATAGTTTCTTCGACAAATAATAACGTAAAATGAGTAGCAAAAGCTCACATTTTTCCTTACTTATAGTCGATTCAACATCATTTAAAAACACGCACACTAGCATAGTAGTATTTGTCCTCTTGGAATTAACATAGTTCTAAAAACTCTTAGGGTTTCGCCTTAAATGAATTTGTGTCGTAATACGTACGATTTGTAGAGTGACGAATAAAGTTTAAGGAACTCATTGCATGTCCAGTGAAAACTACGTTTATTTGCCAGGAAACGATATCACTGCAATTTACGCTGTGAAGCATTTCGTTTTCAGTTTAGTTTTCGTACCAAAACAGTGGAGTTTTCGTAGAAAAATGGAGGAGAAACAGCAGCACGACGATTTGGAACATTTGTATCCATCCAATTATTCAGTACAGCGCACAAGATTTCAGCCGTTATATTCATTAGATAGATTAATATTGGCATTGGTAAATATGCAATGGGGGTTTATGAGTATGCTGTAAATATTCCGAATAGAGTATGTTAATTAGTATCTTAACAAACAAATCTGTATTATGTAATATATAATGTTTTGATTGTTCTATGGTCGATAGAATTCTCAAAGCAAAAACAGTCATTAAAGTCTTTTAAAGAAGTTTTTTCATCAAATATGATTTGTAAATTTTGAATTCAGTATCGGGAGTATTGCCTACAGTTAAATGTCTAAAAATAATTGTAAAAAACCATACGACAATTGTTCTTAAATCGAAATTTAGAGGATGGGACGAAGTGGCATCCATGTAAAGACTCAACATGGCGCCTATACACCAACAGTACATCCATATTCCTCGAATGTTTTTGTCCAGAAAAAGACAGTTTCTCAACATTTGGGTGGTGCATAATGACGAACATCTTATTAAAAATTACGAATTAAGCGTGTGGCCAGTTCAATGCTTTAATGAAGTACAGTAAATTTTGTAATCGACCATAGGGGTTTAAACCATAAACCACGTATTTTTTTTGGGGGGAAAGTCTACGCTCCTTACAAAATTTAAAAAAAAAAAAAGCTTCAGCTTAAGCTCAGCAAGTCCTAATTTTCGCCCACTTTGAGGTGTATCTTTGAAGATGGAATCCTCACTAAATTTTTAGAAAGTGATTCGAACGGCTTTGACACTCACACCTTCTGTTTAGGTCAGTTTTCTTAGCATCACGTTCTTGATTGTGCCTCATATGTTCATAACCGTTTTTCGTTTTTCTGGAAATTACACGCATACATTTACACAGATATCACGTTAATAACATACGAATTTGTTCTTAAGAACGTAAACAATAATACTGTATGATGAACAGCCGTGAAACGTTATAAAAGACAGTGTTCCCAACTTCCCCAGTAGCGCACTTGCTACAAACCCGTTGAAGTGACAGCTTTGTGACTCAATTTAGTCACAATCAAGTAGCTGCAACTATTTTTGACCTAATCATGAAGTGATAGAGTTTAACTGGAAGGTATGAGTGTTATTCCCAAAACAAACCCTATTTTCTGAATTAAAAATTAAACTTTGCATTTTTAACACCCACCCATACACCCTGCTATCCCTCCTGGTTTCGCAAATAGGGCCAGAACGTGTACCAAAACACGCAGATTACGGGGAGTAGGTCGTATTTCTTGAGTAGCTTTTAACCAAATTGCACTAAAACAACCACCGAAGAAAAGGTATATATCCTCAAAAACCGCTTATTAAACTAAAAAATGAGAAGCAAGATTAGTAATTTCCATTTAATTTCAGCTATATTTATTGCGTATCGTAAAAGATGCGTGTATTTCGTCAATAATGTGCAGACTTCTTCAGTGCCGAGTACTAATACTCGACTTATTTCTGAAGGGTCAAAACGTTTGGGCGGGCTCGTAACTAGAGATACTTAAGTGAAACTCGTGAATATGGGGAAGAAAATCTCCTTCCAAAAGCAAGTTCACACCGACAGTACTAGAATTGAGCTCTCGATTGACAAAATAAACCCAATACATGGGGTCGAAGCCCTCGTTCCGCGAAATGTTAACAATGGGAAGGAGGCAGTCACATGCAAATCGTTTCACTTGGGTGCCCTGATGGTCCCCCTCTTTCCCTGTTATATGTTATTTAATATTTAGTATATTCTGTACACAAAAAATCGACTAATTATACAAAAATCAAATACAGTTAATCACAAATCGTGATTTGACGATGCTTTCCATTTATTTGGGATATTTTATTTGTTTTTTCTTATAATTTTACTTTTGATGTACATTAATTACTCTCACATTTGACAAGCTTTATACACAAATTTTTTTTTCAAACAGTTTGTTTGCAAAAAGGGTTTGCTAAGGCATATGTAAACAAACCTAAGAAGTTCTGGAAAAAGTTTTTTTATACAAATTAGACGAAAATCAACCTCTTCGAATCGGATGGCAGACAGGTGGTGTGGAGAAAACCAGGATCAGAGCTCCAGGTTCAGCATTTGGTCCCCACGGTTGAACACGACGGCGGCAGTCAGCTGTGCATGGTACAATGGCGGCTTCTGGAACTGGAACCACTTACTTGACCACCCTGAAACGGAATCTGCAGTCTTCCGTGCAAAAATTGGGTCTTTCTCATGATTACTACTTTCAGCAGGATAATGAACCGAAGCATACCGCTTTCGTCGTACGCGAGTGGCTGCTTTACAATGTCCCCAATCAACTCAAAACAACTCCACAATCAGCGGACTTGAACCCTTTTGAACATCTATGGTGAAAAAACAGGAACCGCCTGAAAAATAAGAACCCTACAAACAGGACGTCGATTAGGGAGATCTGGGAGAGTATTCTATCTACAGTATGTCCCATAAAAAAAATGCGAAAATCCATACCTCTGTCTTAAATAAGTTTTTTTAATTGTACCTAGATGATACAAAAAATCATAATTTTATTCAGGGAATCGTTTATTAAGCCTTTCATGATTACATTACCCAATATGTCCACCATTTTTCTCGAACACCTTCTCCAAACGGGGACGGAATCGAGAGCATACCTTCTCAATGTATGAGTCACTCATCGAGTTCCATTGTCATGGAAGCTTTCAAGGCGCCAACACTGGGGTGCGAGTGTTCACAGGCCTTAGCCTGAACATATGCCCATATTGAGTAATCCAAAGGATTCAAGTCCGGGCTGCTAGGAGGCCAAATGTACCTTGGCCAAAATTCCATGTTTACCTTCAGCCACGCTTGAGTCCTTTTTGAGGTATGACACTGCGCTCCGTCTTGTTGGAAAATGACATGTTGGTATGCTCCAAAGTTGGCTTTCATCCATGGCAGAACGTGGTCTTTCAAAATGTTCATGTAAACCTCGGTATTAACTTTTAATCCAGCTTTGACAAAGACTGGAGGCATTTTTAAGCCATTGGACGCAACTGCCCAGAAAACCATGACTCCGGGCGGATGTTTGGTTGTAAACTTGAGCTTCACGTTCTCTGGAACATCCTCAATCTTCTTCGGCGAAATAAACCTGTCTGTACACATGTTAGATACGGGATCGATAGTGACCATTTTCTCAGTTTTTACTCGTGTCCTGGACGAACATTTCAAGTCATCTCTGACCAACCGTTGCATGGTAGTTTTTGGAATATCGGCTTCCTTAGCCAATTTCCGGATCGATCTGATAGGATTGCGCCTCTCTCACTGATCTGATGACCTTCGGTGTGCGAGCGGACCGTAGACGGCCACTTTCTGGCTTCCGTGGACGTGGTCCATCAAGCAGTAAACGTTGGATACGGTAAACGGTAGCCAGGTGGCATCCCACAATCCTTGCAATTTGTTTCACGGGCTTTTGGGCGAGCAGCAACTTTTGCTCAACTTTGTTTCTAGAGAAGCACTGTTTTGTTTACATAGTCTCAGAGTATACAGTGAGATGATTACACACACGCATTAAAACAGCAAAAATAATGTTTGAAACTACCCAAACATATGTATTGAAAACTTTCGCATTTTTTTATGGGACATACTGTACAGTGACCAGAAAACTCGCCGAATCGATGCCGATGCGCTTGCAGGCAGTGTTGGACGGCCAAAAGTGGCCATACCAATTACTGAATGATTGATTTTTTGTAATTTGTCAGCTCTGCTCTGAAATGATTTTTAATTATTTTTTACAAAAACTTAATTTTTCCACCTCTGAATAGAAAAACCATCTATGATGTTTGAATGTTTGAAAAGTTTACGTAACGTAACGTATGTAACGTTTGATTTTTGATTATTTGCGTTTCAATCCCGATGATCTCAAAAATAACAAACTAACCAGGTGTGTACGCTCAATTTTACGATTGACTGAAGGTTCACTCTCCCCTATGGTTAAACTTTTTTCGTCGTCAAAGATAACCCCAAGCTGTCTACCCCCGAAATACACATTTCCTTTCAATATATCACTCGTTCACACATGTCGCCAGAACATTATCACTCACCTCCTTTTCCTATCTGTACTTCCTAATTTCTACTCGGATTCGGTGTGCAATAAATTAGTTCGTTACCCTAGAAGTGCGCGTTTTTATCGCATTTTTTAAGCAATTAAAAATGAGTTTCACTGATAGCTGAATACAAACAACACAAGTGGAATTGTATTCTGCAGAGAAGAAAAAAATGAAACAACAGTAGGTAGGTACTTCTCATGGGTGGTGCCGCCGCATGTCCTACAGTACTACTTGTCGGTACGAAGGCGCACTATGGTGAAGGTTACACGCGTGTTTGTGAGCTTAGCAGTTCGAATCAGTTCACTGGGATATTGGCCTAACAGGGGGACAGCAGACACTCACTGACGTATCCCACCAGATTATTGTGCTTTGTGTTATTGTAATTAGTTGTTGAGCTGCTGCAGTGGAGGTTTAGCGAATCTGGCGCCTTGGCTATCTCCGGTGTGGACAGTTGCCAGTTGACGACTTGTAACTCATTGCACCGGAACCGTGATAGTAATTTATTGCAACCGATCGAGATATTCATGCATCACCGCATTGACACCGCACTAAGTGTAATAGAACGATGGTGCCAGCTCAGGCGTGTAGTTATTACAAACAGCATAAAATCCAAAAAAGCTGAGTGAAGTGTGCGTCCTATGATCTCTGTAGGAGAAAATAGGAATTTTCAACGTGGCTGCGGTTTACAAGAAATAAACGAAAACAATAATATAGTGAACAAGTGGCCGTATCTCCTGGTACCAATATAGTGGGTACGATAATGTGTTTGCGGTGCCTAATTCAATATTTATGCTTGTGCAAAAATTGTGGCTGCGGTATTTGGCCTACTCACGACGCCGACACTGACAAAGCAAGGTACCAATATAGCTACAACCCCAAGCATGCAAAAATAATAAAAGAATCTCATGCGAAATAATACGATACGGAATGTGGATGTATGCAGCAGTAGTAGCTATTTGTGCGATAAACAATGTTGAAGTGACAAAATTCATGGGTGTTATGTATTTTTTGCAGCGAAGAACGAGAAAAACTCGATGACACGCGAGGAGACCGTACTAAGATTGTTTATTTTTTTGTGTGCTTTAAATTTTTAATTCCAGATAAGGTGTTATGCAGGTTATCGACAACTATAGTTAATTAACCACACCATTATTCCCAATAGGTTTTAGAATCGACAACAGTTATGGACAAAAATGTACTCGGTTTTCAAAGCTAGGTCCTGAAAGTAAATTTGGGAACAATATGCTTCCCTAAGTAAGAATCGTATTAGTGTAGTCGTTTTTCATACAATTAAAGACACCATCACATCATTATCGTACCGTTCTGGGCGTTAAGAAACCTTCAAGTTCAAACAGGGAAATACAAATGACTCTACCTCTTAGGGTGGTTGAAATTTTGGATTCAGCTCGACTCCACTGAATTGTTTATAAATACGATCTGATATGGAATCAATTGAGTGACAATTGACTCCCAAAATTTTAGCTCAATCGGTTGCGAACTCGAATTGCACTGGTCCTATGAAGTTTTTATGGGAATTACTATGGGAAAACCAAACTTCGTTTTCCTCTTGCTCTTCGGGGAAGTGAAATTTCAAGTGGATTGCTATCTGTGGGTAAAGGTTCCGTTCAAAATTTGGTCAAACGGTAATGTGTGAGTCGATCAAAGTTTTTTCTTAAATTCTTTTTCTTTTTCAAGTTCAGTTAATAAAGAATACAGGCGAAATATTGAGCTAAGCTTCCTTTTTACCGAATGAGAATTGCCGAGTCCTTCGTTTAACACCTGCCATAAGATTTTGAACAGTTTCCTTGTCCACTTTATTCGCCGCAGAACGCCTGTTTGCCTTGTACTGTTTCTCGCTCACCACAGCTGTATGTGTCTTCTTAAGGGTCTGCTTGATGATGGCCCAATATTGTACGATTGGGCGGAGCTTTGGCGTGTTGAGCGGGTTCTTGGGTACCTTGGGTACCACTTCAACGTCGTTGACAGCATACCACTCCATGGTCTTTTTTCCGTTATGGCAAGATGCCAAATCCGGCCAAAATAGAACGGAACAATTGTGTCGCTTCAGGAAAGGTAGTAGACGTTTTTGTAGGCTCTTGCTCAGATAAATTTGCTGATGGCTCCAGATGGCCAGCCACACCAGATATTTCTTCGTGAACTTTGACAGTTTAATGTGCTTGAAAATATCTGCCACCTTTCCCCGCCCGGTTGCCGTATAAAATTCCTGTCCAGGAATCTGTTTAAAGTCTGCCTTGACGTAAGCTTCATCGTCCTGTACCTCGCAATCAAACTACGTCAGCATCGTCGTGTACAACTTTCGCTATCGTGTTTTGTTTATCGTCGCGATTTGGAGTCACCACTTTCTTGTAAGTCGACAGTCCAACTCGTTTTTTAGCTCTATCCACGGTTGAAGGCACCCCTCCCAGCTTCTTTGCGACATCTCGGACGGAGAGGTTGGGGTTCCGCTCGGCTTTCGATTTCCCCCCGATCCAGCTTTCCTGGCCGTCGACAAACGTTCACTGAATACTTTTAATACGTTGGTAACAGTTGACTTAGCCTCATTCAAAAATATAGCCAACTTGGCGTAAGAGTAGTTTGGATTTTCTCCATGCACGTGCAAAATTTTGATGCATTGCTTCTCTGCCTTCGACGACATTTTGATAACTGAAGTGCTAATCTCAAAATCAAAAAAGAGGCATTATGCTACATGCACACATCTTTAAAATGAGGGGTGTGCAAAATTTGTTAATGCACGATGAAAAGAAATGCATCAAGTTTAAGTCGACCAAATTTTGATCGAAACACCCTTTACTTGAAATTAGCTGCAACATTTGCTAAAACCACTTTTCAAATATTAATTTATAAACGATGCTCCGTCAACTGCTCAGCTGTGTGTCTGTTGCGAAAAATGAAGCCGAAAAGCAAGGCTACTATGTCATACTATAGATAAACAGTGTTGCTTCTAAGCCTAAAGACAGTTGCGGATCATTTATATCAGAAAATTATTGGCTCAGAAATCAATTGATAATTAATTAACTTAACTTGGCTTGAAGTTGAAGCTGTATAAATTTCTTGTATACAAAGTTAGCAATCATTTTCATACGTCGTTATACGTAAGGGCGAGACCGAAAAGTTAAGTTTTCCCATAGTAATTCCTATAGAAGCTACGGGGGTCCGATGCAGTCTGAGTTCGCAATCAATGGAATTCAAATTTTGAAAGAAGAGTGAGGACCTGAAATCGTTTGGGTGGGGCGAAGCTGCTTTGACACTTTGAACCACCCTGCTAGACATACTCGTGAAAAATTGGGTTTTATTTTTCAAAATATTTTTCTGAATTTTGACAATTAAATTGACCAAGCGATTTTTTTTTATTTTCACCAGGGCGTTCTAATTTGCATTATCGAACATAACCTATATAAAAAAATATAACTTCCATTGCTTTCCTTTATTTTATGACGAATGAGGGCATCTTCTACGGTGGTCCAAACCGTGGTTTGGGGTTATATGGGAAGGTCCATTAATTATGTCATGCAGTAAGGGGGGAGGGGGGGTTTGGGAAAACGTGACGGTCCATACAAAAAATTTTAAAGGTCCATACAAAAAACGTGACAAGGGGGGGAGGGGGGGTTATAAAAAGTCAATTTTTGCGTGACGTAATTAATGAACGTTCCCTATTTTTAGACCAAACGCAAAAACATCGCTGCACCGGTGTTGTAAATTTGGTTTTATACCGGATCTATTTTGCATCATTTTAAATCTGGTATATGATATGTACTATTCTGGCAGCAATTTGGAACAAGAAAAATACCTTTCCAAAAAACTTACACGCTACTTGACAATACCAATTATTGCGTGAATTTTCAGCTTCTACTAAACAAAAACTCAACTTTCTTGAGTATATTCTGAGTGGACGTATTTTGTGCGGGTGATGCTGAAGCCGGACAAAAAGTGGTGTTGCGGATGCTCGGATGCTAATAATTACCTCAAGTCGCACCCGGCGAATTGCCTCTTTGTTTCATTCCTGGATTTACAGCCAATGTATTTTACGGAAAACGTTGAGTAGTTCGAAATGAGGAGGCTCTCAGAATTGTGACGGTTATGAATTTTACCACTAATTTGGTGGAAAATTCCACCTCTGAATACAGTGACTTGTCGCTTGTTGCAATTTTGTTAATTGCAACGTCTTTTAATTGCAACGTTTTGCAATTATAAAGCAATTAACTGTCATATGCAAATGTCAAGCAGTAATCTGTCATTTATGATCTGTGGTTCAAGAGTTCTTGACAGTCGATGTGACGTTGTCCAATGTTGCAATGCCATTCGCCAGTAAGCATGTTGCAATGACCGAATAGTCACTATAGTATATCGATTGCTCGGAAATGAAAAGTAATAAAGTCTTCAAACTGAACAATCGGCTTATTGGTGGATTGGTCATGATTGGCACTCACGAATAAGGTGTGGCCGAGTTAGAATTGGAACATAGACTATTGCGCTATTTCGTATATACATAACATAATAGTATTCTGTTTTAACTAAAATATTCGACTTTATGTGAACTTTAAAAGGAAAAAAATAATCATCTCGATTAAGAAGAAATTTGCGTACTTTTCCCGGAATACGTTTCATCAACCGGCGCACATTATTCTCATCCATCGTTTTGGCAATCTTATTCCACTTGGTTCTCAATTCATTTATGCTGTTGGCGACACTGCCATTCACCTTCAGCTTCCTCTTCATAATAGCCCAAAATCTCTCCATCGGTCTGAGCTGGGGACAGTTTGGTTGGTTGAGTTCTTTCAGTATAAACTAAATCCTGTTGGTTTCATACCACTGTAGCACTGTTTACTGTAAGGACAGCTTGCAAGATCTGGCAAAAACATGACAGGTTCATTGTGGGATCTGATGAATGGCAATATTCGTGACATTCCGTTCTGTACAGCTCTGAACTAAACGTCTTATCAGTGATGAAAACCTTGGTCTTCCTACCGCAGCTACAAATGCCTTGCCAAATCATGTATTTGCGTGCAAATGTATCTGCAAACACAAATTTGAATTTAGCAGGTACATCTCCCCTAGCCGTAGTCAAGTAGAATTTGTGTCCCGGTAGCTGTTTGAAATTGGCCTTTACATAGGTTTCATCATCCATGAGGAGACAGCCATTGAACTTTGTCAACACCTGATCATACAGTTTTCTGCCACGGATTCTGGCCACATTGTTCTCCTAGAAAGTGTGAGCTGTTTAGTGGAATATCTGTAACTAGAAATGAGATCAAAAAAAAGTATTTTCCATTTAATTCCAACTACCTTTGCTACTTATCTTGACAGATACGCGTATTTCATCTACAATGTGCAAACTTCTTCAGTGTCGTGTACTTATAACTCGACTGGTCGACTGGATATCTTTAACATAGAATCAATTCGTATTTCTCGGAGGAAAAGTTCGAAAATCCTTGATTTTTTCAGAAATTTAAATATAATATTCAATTGCATATTCTACGGCTTTAAGACAATCCTATGCACTTCTCGGGAGTTATGTGAATTGGTCAGAACTCATATAAGCTGTTGAAGGAGATGTTCGCTCATCACCATGAGGCACCAAGAGTGAACAACAATGTTTTTTGGCTAGAATTGAAAGATATGAAGAGAAAGTTTTTGATAGTTCCGCTAGTGTGCGGCAGGCTCGGAAACATAGCAGATGTTTTAGGAAAATTGAGCGAAAAGGGCATGTGTACAGTGGTACTCGAACCAACGACATTTTTGCCTAACATCCCACTGCGGGGCAGGTTAAAGCACGGACTAAGTCCGCCACTTCAACAGGCCTGTTGAAGTGGCGGACTTAGTCCGTGCTTTAACCTACCCCGCAGTGGGATGTTAGGCAAAAATGTCGTTGGTTCGAGTACCACTGTACACATGCCCTTTTCGCTCAATTTTCCTAAAACATCTGCTATGTTTCCGAGCCTGCCGCACACTAGCGGAACTATCAAAAACTTTCTCTTCATATCTTTCAATTCTAGCCAAAAAACATTGTTGTTCACTCTTGGTGCCTCATGGTGATGAGCGAACATCTCCTTCAACATCATAATCGTTACTCCTCGCACGGAGAGTATATAAAATAACAATTAATGTATCATATAAGCTTCTAGAAACTGAACGAACTATTTAAACATTATTTTCCGAACTACTATGAACTTCGGAATATCTATGAAGATTTGGTGGATATATGATGAACTTGACAGACGTTGATTAAGCTTCTTAGAAATTAAAGAAACTTATTGGATGTTTTCTCGCTCTCTTTTGAAAAGAGGAGTGATGGAACTCCTCGCTGTTAGACTTTATCAAGCTTTAATAACCACTGATTATCCCAATCGTGCCATTATAGAAAGGCCCAAAAAGGTGTTGCGTGGATCGATAGGCAACATCCCTTATACGTATCCACAGGGATATAAAGAATCTCCTTCCAACATCAAGATTGAACAATTGGTCAAAAGAGCAAGCTATCTAACATGAGGATGCCCCAATGAGCGGGGAGAAGAGCCCGCCCTCTATTCACAAACTGTTAGCAATGGGGAGTTGACATTCCCACTCTCCCCATCCAGAGTGCTTCAATCGGGTGCCCTGGTGATCCCTCCCATTGCCATGAATGATTTATATAATAGTGTATATATTTATGTAAATGAAAAATACTACAATCATTCGTATTTATTTTTTTATAATCTTTCTATAAGAGAAGCTTTTACTAAACAAACACTCAACTTTATTTAGTATATTTTGAGCTATATTTATGAGCTGAAAAGTGGCTGTATTTGGTGCGGGTGACAGAAGTGGGTGTTGCTCGCCTCGGATGCTGATAATAACTTCAAGTTGCTCCCGGTGATAGCGAATTGCCGCTTCATTGCATTCCTGGAAAACGTTGACTAGTTCAAAATGAGAAGGTTTTCGGAATTGTGACTGTTTTGGATTTTACCAATAATTTGGGGGCAAATTCCTCTTCTAAATAGTATGTCGATTGCTAGGAAACGAAAAGTGATAAAGTCTTCAAAGTGAACAATCGGTTTATTGATGGATTGGTCATGATTGGCACTCACAAATAGCTCATACAGATAAATTTTAGAAAAGCCAGTTATATAGAAACATTTGGCAGGTTTACTGGGGACTTCGGAATATTCAGGCTTATCTTCTGGAGGAGAAGATACATTTTACTATGGCAGTTTTGGTGAGCTTACTGGGGGAAACCGGTGATATCTTGAAGATAGAATCAATTCGAATTTCTCGGAGGAAAAGTTCGAAAAATCCTCGATTTTTTCAGGAATTTAAATATAATATTATTCAATTGCATGTTCTACGGCTTTTAGACAATCCTATGCACTTCTTGGCAGTTACATGAATTGGTCAGAACTCATATAAGCTTCTACACCCAAAAGTTGAAATTGTTGCAATAAATGCAATTGCAGTTTTTGCAATCATATCTTGAGAAATCCGCATGATTTAGAAACGGCAATTTTGCCCATCATGATCCACAAATTGTTTAATGGTTTTCAACAAAGCCATGCAAGTGTGTGCAAGCGGTTAGCACCACACAGATTTCTCGAAACAAATTTATCGCTATGTGCTCAGTGCCTCGACAGCCGAAGCAACCGTTGGGTCATTGTTGAACCGTCAACAACTTTTCAATATGGGTGAGACAAACCCACAGAATGCCGCAACGCTATTGGCCACTGTTGCTATTCCACTGTCAAGTGTTCTATTTTTATTTTCACTCGTCATCAAACTCCCATCTCCCTCTCAGCAAGTTCACTCTGCGTTTAGTGAAATAAACGATGCCATGTAAGTGTGTGCGAGCGACATTTGCTTCATTGCTGTAACGACAATCGAAGCAACTGTAGGGCTTTTATACCGATCACATCAACTTGCTTAAGTAGAAGAATGGTTATAATCTGGAGCCGTCACGCTGGCGACCGCGGTTCGAATCTCGGTTACGAAACGTGATCGTTCCAATCTCACACACAACTACTAATACATTGCACAACCTCTCGCACATATTGAATTTTTCTAAACGAATTGATGTGTTGCTTTTTTGCCCACGACCAATGTTTTTTCTCCAAGTTACGATCCATTACGAGAAATGAAACAAAATCATGCGAAATTGCATTACAATCTTGCTTTTTCATTTTAGGTGTGGCAACGAACGAAATATTTTCTGAATTACTATGAATTTCGGAATATCTATGAAGATTAGGTGGAAATATAATGAACTTGACAGATGTTGCTTAAGCATCTTGGAAGTTAAAGAAAGGATGTTTTCTCGCTCGCTTTTGAGAAGGAAAGTTGTGGAACTTCAGAGAAGTCCATTGAATTGAAGAAAAATTCTCAACGTTTCTGGAAACTTGGTTGAATTTCCAAAAAGTTTACTGATCATCCATGGAATAGATACCAATTTTTGAAAATAACCGGAACTTTGAGAAGCTGGAGAAGCTTCCCAAAAGTTTCATGATAAAAAGCGAAATTTCACAAATATTTACGAGACACTTTTAAAAAGTTGGTAGAATTTCGGTGATATGAATAACATTTCGGAGATGTTGTTATACCTTACGAGAACTTTTCAGAATCTCCAAGATTGTGATACGGCGGAAATCCCGCGAAATTGACTAAACATTAAAAAAGTAGTTGGTTTTTTTTATTCTTGAAGTTTTCTAAACTTCTGGGAAGCTCCATGAAATGTAGTTATTTCTGGATAGTTGCCTGAACTTCTGGGAAAACCCCTTAACTTTTAGGAAAACTTCTGGGGAGTTTTCTTAATTTCTAAGAAGTATCCCAAACTTCTGATAAGTTCAAGTTCTGGGAAGTTCACTTAATTTATGCGATTTTTTCTGAACTTTTGGAAAGTATTTTCGTTTATCAGTTTCTTCACCTCTTCCAGTGTTGGAGGACGCAAATACTGCGGGCTGTAAGTCTTCAGGGTGGCTTTGCGAGCATTCCTCAGGATCAGCAGGCTGGTTGACTTCCCAATCCTCATATTTTCTTCAAGAGAACTAGCTGAGGAACGGACGCCAACATCCGTAAGCCTGCAGTGCATTTTTGTAACGGGCTCAGGTCGACTTTTCCAGCTGCATCGCAACTTAGCTAGGAAAAAAATCATCAGATGACTCTAGTTGTCACATTATTTCCAGGAACATCTTCCTTGACATGCGGAAACAACGCAAAAAGTACTTCTCGTCGTAGGTCAGCGTTTAGCTAAAGTAGTCCTAGAACAGCTTCTGAGGACCTAAACAGCTTCTAAGGACCGTCGTCTGCTAACGACGCACTACTGCCAGTTAAAATTATTTGGTCAAATCAATCCAAGGCAAAAAGTTTTAGAAAAATTTGCGATCTCTGAAAAAGAAAACTTCTGATCTCTGAAGTTGAATGATTCACAGGATGACAGGTGTTGGCGGGTTTAACAACAGGAAATAGAACACTGGTGCGGGGAACGCAAAGTTGGTCTATTTGAGCTGGTTCTATTAAAGTTTTGCTGATGCAAATTAGGTATGAAGTTGTTCCAAAAATAAACCACCGCTGAAGATGCCCTGAAGAACAGAATCCAGCCCGTTATAAATTTGTTTTGATAGCTGAAAAATACGGCGTACAACTACAACAAAGGCAAAGTTCACAACCGTGTAGCTCACTCGTTTTTCGGTAAAAATCTCTCAAAACTACTGGGAATGGAAGTTTTTTGATTATTTTTGTAATTATTGCAGTCGAAGTGTTTTCATTATATGTGGAAATAGTGCCAAGAAATGAGTTTCGAAGAAGGTTTATTTTTTACCATCTTTCTCATCGAAAATATCTCAACTTGTTTAAAACTAAGTATTTGATTTTGTAAACAGAGCGGCTGATGATGCTAGTTTCCGTGAGGATGATGAGAGTTTTGAAAAATTTACGTTTGAATTTTTGTTTACCAACACTATCCCGCATCGTTAAAACTTATTGAAGTTCTACGAACCGAGCTAAAGTTCTGTACCATGTACCCAAAAAGAGAGGCCGTAGGGGCCTCGAACAAATGTTTCAATTATCATGAATCACTTGTTCCACGAATTCTACGAGCTTTGCTGAGCTCTATGTTCTGTGTTCTGTGAATTTGGCTAAAGCTTTACGACTACTGCTGATGTTTCTGTTTCTTTGCTCCGGCTTATGCGATTTTCGCTCCAGTTCTTCAATCTTTGTTGAAGTCCTGCAAACTTTCCTGAAGTTCTATGTTCAGTGAACGGAAGATACCTAGCAATAAAATGTCTAAATAAAAAATAAAACTAAACTTTACAAAAAATGTATTTAAAGTGAAATATATAGTATGAGACCAAGTTGCATCCACAAAAAGACCCAACATGGAGCTGATAGACCGATATAACATCCATACCATAAGTGAACTGTCCAAGTAAAAGTTGTTAAGGAATTTGATTGTATACTCTATCATAATTACTTGAATCTGTTTTTTATCATTCAAGAAATTATTTTAGATGTCACGAATTTGAACCGGGGATCAAAGAAGATGCATGCTTTAACTGCATCCTTTCAGACGTTTTGCAAGCGCGCTTTGAATACTTTCAAGATTTTTTAGGCCAAGAAGTTATTTGCTAATCTCGTCAGCTTAGCATGTCATATCAACCAGCATGCATAAAACTGCGAAGCTTCGCATTTTTTTGGTAGTTGGAAACCAATCGATAAAACAATTATTAAGTAGGTACATTCTTTGTAATTCTGTTATAAAATGGTTTCATTCAATTGATAATGAACTGCTGTCTGTTGTGTTCACTATAATTTGATGAATTATATAATGTTTAAGGAATTTTAACATTTCAGAAGTGGAATTTCTAATGAAGAGGTTCTGAATAATGGATTTGGTAGGGGTCTTAGTTGGAACACGAGTGATTTTGAAGTTTCATCACTCAAAGATTCATACGAGACATTGAAAAATTAACTAAATTTCTTTAAAATTGCATATTTTTGACAAACTTTGTTAGAAATCTACAAACCTGAATGGTTCAAGTTCAATTTGGACATATAAATTTGATTCATCCCGTAATGCTTCAGCCCTAATTTTAATTTTGCAAACACTGCATATATCAAGAGATTCTATTCATCACAACATTATTTTCTCTTCTATCTTTCAGGAAAAAATGGCTTCCGACTCAGTTCCGTAAACTATCGCACGGCAAGTCGGACAAATTACCTCCTGTGGAGAAAACACTCATCAGTAAAAAGGGATCAGATAAAAAAGCAAAGGTAAGTACAGAGCATACAATCCCACAATTGAAAGTATTTCTCATGCATATCAATCTCTATCCAAAACCCCAGGACAAACCACTGGAGGAAGTGGAACCATCCACGACCGCCGCGCAGATCGAGCTGGAAGCCGAAGAGGAACCCACCATCGAGCTGCCACCGCCCATGAAACCGATCCAAGATGCAACCACGGCCTTGTCCGGCACGCCATCGTCCACCTTGTCCTCGACCGAGGACCAAACCTGTACTAGTGCTAAGATAACGAAAGCTTTATCACTCAAGTCGCTGGAGGAACCCCCAGCGGCGGTGAACCAAACAGCTGATGTAGCGGAAATTGAGCGGATAGTTAAAGAAAAGATGCAAAGTTTCAAATATCTTGAAAATGACACAGCCATCACAAGCAACAGTATTGCAGAAGGAGGAAGCAGTAGTAGTATGGGAGTCATCGGTACTGGACTGGATGATTCCGCCATTGGGGTGCCATCGGTAAGTAACGGGGGAGGAAGTGGTAGCACAGCTAGCTATGTTGGAGGCAGCGGATCGGCCCTTATCAAACCACCCATATCGCCACAGTATTTCGAGAGCGAGAATATTGACGAGACCCTGACCGACGAGCAAGGTATCGAGGATATTCTGCGGAAGCGAATGTTCGCTCTTAAGGAACTCGTTACCACTGAGGATGCGTACGTGAATGACCTGTCGCAGATCGTCAATGGGTAAGTGAATGTGGCAACATTCAAACTTCGACATTAGTAAGATTTCCTCTATTCTGAACGAAAATATGGACGTGATTATTATCATCATACTTCAAAATTGCTATTGGCACAACAGCACGGTTGAGTTGAAACAAAACCCAACCTACAATGTGCATGGAAACTGGTCCTGTCTAGCGTGATGGTGCTCGGCTGTTTCATTTGCTTAACTCTCCCAACATTGCTAGGTGGCACCTTGTTCGATATTCAACTGCACTGCTACCTTCTATATACCCGCCTACTACATGTTGTATCCCAACTCCTAACATCACCATAACTACCTAGATACCTGCCTCACGCTCTAGTTACCTTCGCCATGTTTTATTGCTCTTCCCAGTTTGCAACAAGTTGTGACAACACTTAGAACAGCTTCATTAACATACAATGTCACGCAATCACCAAGCAATTTGTCGGGGAAAGTTGCTCCCCGTAAGCAATACAGCAACAAACTCTCTTCTAGTCTTCCCACTTCCACACCATATAGGTACATACTTAGACGATGTATGAGGCAAACGTTCTGAACTGGCAATGATTCCTTCTTTTAGGTTTATCCATCTCTATGGTTCTCTCTTTGGAAAAAAAAAGAGGAGCCAATGGAAAACGGTGTTGCTTTTCCCACTCATAATTGCTTTTCCTTTTTTACCCGTCTCCAATTTCTACAGCTACATTGCCGAGATTCGAAATCCAAACAGCACTGTGCCGATCCCAGATGACCTGAAGGGTGGTAAAGAGCGGATGGTGTTTGGTAATATGGAAGCAATCTACGAGTGGCATCGAGAGTAAGTTAAAGCAAGAACTTGAGCATTTTTATAATGGCGATCCCGAGATCCTTAATTTGCACCACGTGTCCGCGTTTTTTGCTATAATTAATTTACTTTTCCCTATTGTTTATTCCTGCTTCTATCGAACAGCCACTTTTTGAGGGCGCTACAAAGGTGTCAGCAAAACCCACACGAGCTCGGACCATTAATAAAGCGAAGTGAGCGAAAGCTGCACATGTATGTGGTGTATTGTCAGAACAAACCGGTGTCGGAACACATTGTGCAGGAGCATATGAGTTACTTCGATGAATTACGCTTAAAATTAAAATATAAATTATGTGTAAGTATCAGATGATGCTCCTATTTTCATTCTGGAAAATCATTCATTTTTTCGACTTTCAGTTAGGAGATATGCTCATTAAACCTGTCCAAAGAATAATGAAGTACGAGTTACTGTTGAAAGATATCCTGAAGCATACTCAGAGGGCCGGTCTCATCGAGGAAATTCCAGGATTGAAAGACGCAATGCATATAATGCGAGTAGTTCCTAAGGCAGCCAATGACATGATGGATGTCGGTAGGTTGCAGAAATTTGAGGTAAGTAAGGCATCGAGTGCTACTTTACTATCAGCCTCAACAATTTTTCATCTTCAATAGGGTAAGATAACGGCACAGGGTAAGCTACTTCTGCACGGTCCACTTTACTGTGTCGAAGGTGCCAGCAGTAGTGATAAGAATTCGTACAACACTCAGAAACCGAAAGAACTGCACGTGTTCCTGTTCGAGCAGAATATCATCTTTGCGGAGATCGTCGGCAAGAAGACGCAATTCACGAGCCCGAGCTACATCTACAAGGCACACATACAGGTTAGTTACCAGTTGGTTCAGAAACAATCTTGTCAAATTTTACGGTAGGGACGAACCAGTCAAGGTGGTAGAAGGTCATCTTAAAAAAGCAATAATTCTAAAACATATACAGCCTCGTGACTAGCAAACTTATTTTACACAAGGCCTGTGTGATCTCTGCTGTACACAGAAGTTGTGTCCATTCTGCAGCTCGCCAGCCTCGCTTTCTGTGAAGAATCCGCAGGTCGCCTTCTACTCTTCTTCTTTTGCCCGTCGGTTCGATTTCGAGAATCATTTTAACTGGGCTGTCGTTCGAAAATCTTACGACACGCTCAGCCCATCGTAGTGGACCGATTTTCGCGGTGTGTACGATGGGAGGTTCTCCCAGCAACTGATGCAATTCGTGGCTCATTTGCTTCCTCCGACGGAACGTTCAATCTGCACTTCACTGTAGCCCCCTTGATTTTTCTATTGAAAGGAGTGCGCGACTGGGCCCATTCTCTGGACCATGCTTTGGGAAGTGTGCACTAGACTAATTTTTTGATATCATCACCGGGGACATTGTGGGTGTCAAGTCTACCTACCCTGCCCATGGAGGCTAGCTGATGTGCCCCAGGCTAGCTGATGTGCTTCGATATTGCCAGGAACCACAGTGTTACGGAATCCAAGCGACCGTTGCGTTGTCCCAGGGGAGAGGGCAGTGTCACATTGTTACCTGGATCCATGGGTGAGATGGGGTATCTGATTCGAAAGCCGCCACGACGCTGCCTGAGTCCGTGACTATGAAAAGAGGCCGATCGGTTGGTATGGTTGTTGTGATCCGTATAGCTAGGGCTTCTGCGGAAAGAATGTGTGTCACAATAATTTGGGAGTTTGTGGAGTTGACTGAAACTGCAGTCAGTGATTCCTATCCCCACTCTACCTTGGTTGATGTGAGCTCTTGCAGTCTGCAGGGCAACCGCGGGTTGGATCCCTCTCTAAGGGCCCTTTTTATAGTGTCATAAATCTTGGCTATGGGTAGGTTCCAACCCTGGCTCCACACCAGTGGACCCTGACCAACTTAGGGAGCTCCTGGTTGACAAGGCTGTTGTGGAGTTGGTTGGCCTTCTCAAAGAGAAAGACTCATCTGCTATGACCAGCTGTTTTCTCAAGAAAACCTGCAGTACATCTACACAACGAAGATGCGATGAAATACTTGAACTGGAGTGCTCCTGCCTCGACGCAAGTGGCAAACCCAGGAGTGGACGAAAGGAATTCAACTGTCTGGCGAGGTTCGTAATTTCTATTCCATACGGGATGCGAGGGTTGATTATGGCAGGAGCAACGCATAGTCTAGTTGCACGGTTGCAACCTGGGTGACGTCCTGCTATGGTTCGAAGCACGCTGATTCGGGTACGGCAGTTGGATTTTACCTCGCCAAAGTGAGGTTTTCTACGTGCCTTTCCTCCTGAATCAGCTTCTAATGCAAGGCATACACGCAGACACAAATTTGCAAATCTGCAGGCAGACCTGAAAACACTCCTCTCATCCTTATTAGGAAATGAATGACAGCAATCACCGATTTCTGCAGAACCCCTGTTTCTTTCCTGAAAGTGCCAGATCGATGGTTGGCAATGTTAACTTAAAAAGCGAGAGGAAGTTTTGTAAAAAATGCATGTTGTGCCCGCTCAGTCCCTAGACTACAAGCTGGTCCAGGACTTTGGGTATCCACGCCCGGTTGTAGTTCTTGGCAATATCGAGTGTAGCAAGCTCGATATGTTTCCCATATTCCATTGCATCATTCCGCGCTTTTCGGACCCCTTGAGAGATATGACGTTTAAACTTCAATTTATCTTTGACAATGAATTTTGAAATAAGAGTACTTTTTAGTTGGAGCATGGCCTAATTAGTGCACTCTCATCTAACGAGTTCCCAACCAGCAAATCCTTGCTGTACCATACAATTTATCAATTTGAGGGAAGACATTTCTGCAGTAATTCATAAGGTCCGTAGCAAGAGATCCAATGTCGATAGTTTACAGTCTAGTTTACAGAAGAAAGAAAGGCAGAGTGACCGTTCCGAGCCAATATCGATATTGACGGAAGACGAAATGAATTTAAATCATGAATTTGTGGCAGCCAATGCAGAGGCTGGTCACCATAGATATGCTGCAGTGTCAAACACTTCCTCAATTTGAGCCCGCAAAACAATGCGTTCATCAATAACTCTCCAGGTTTGCATTATAATACAGTCTATGTTGGTGGCGTAAATTTACGAGCATCTCTTCAGGAAAAAATGGCTCAAATTTTTCCTACAGTACACAACAAAAGTGATGCTGAGACCCCCAGAATTTATCACAAACACCAGCTCGAAGGTTTTTCCAGATGACAGAATATTCTGATTCTAGAAAGTGGAAACGTGTCTTGCAGGAAGGATCTGATGTATGGTTTGGATGATCCACGTAGGATGTATATTTAGAGCGGTTCCATATCATTTCAGCAACGAGTAATTTTCATATTTTTTTATTTGCATGAAACCTTGCATACAAGTTTTTGGGGAAGAAAAACGCCGTTTTGCATACTTGGTTCGCCATTTTGAATCTAGCCTTACTTATGAGAAGGGCCTATGAAAAATGCACATGATATCTTCAAAAAATTGTATCTCGGAAACGTTTTGTCCGATTGGTTTGGTGTCTTTGGCGAAGTTTTAGACAATTGTTGGTGCTATATGGAAAAAATATGCACGGTAACAATAAAGGTTTGGTTTTTGTGTTTTGAATTAAAATATAGATTTTCCCTTAAAAGTTACATGTCAATATTTTTTTAATTATTCTTATGTTATAGCTGACTAAGAATGCTATCTAGTGCACAGTGAGTTGTTCTGGAGAAAAATAGGTTACAATGAAAAAAATTTTTTTAAAAGAAATTACAATTTTTAAAAAAGCTATTAAGAAAAGCCAAAAAAGTTTGTCACTCTAATTTTATGAAAGAACATCAAATTTGCAAGCAAAAAGTACTGCGGTAACATTTTTCTAAGATGCACTGTTTAGAAGATATTACTGATTTAATATTGATTTTTTTGATAACTTATTAAGTTTTGGCTCTTTTCGGATGTATTCCGTGTTTTTCCAGTTTTAAAAGTATTTTTTTCGGAAAGATTGGAAAATTTTGAGTTAAAATGACACTGACAGCTTAAAGATTCGAGTGAAATTCTCTGCCTTAAAAGTATTTTGAAAAACAAGCTACAAAATTCCACTATCAGGAACAATGATTTCTTCCAGTTATTTTTGGTGCATTGTGTGGAAAATGTGCATTCAACTCTTGCATATCGCCTAACAGTTTAATCCATTTAAACTGGATGTGTTTATACTGTGCATATTTTCTCTCTATTGCCGAACATCGCCACAGACATCAAACCGATGAGACAACTCGATTTCGAGATACACCTTTTTGAGAACTGCAAATGCAAGCTCCTCAATTAGCAAGATTCAAAAGAGCGAATTAAGCTTATTTTTCAGGGATGGTGATTGTGCGCAATAAAAAATAACATTATATGTTGGATATCATCAGTTTATTTTTATTCCTGTATTTTTATAAAATTATTGTTTACACAACTTTCTTAACAATATCGAATATTTTGGCATCATTGTCAGGACAGTTTGAATAAAGCTTTGCCTTTATTGTATTTTCTGATAGAGGAAGAAATGAGTGGAATTTTTGAGTTCCTTGAATTGTTTTTGCATTATTATATTGATTATTTAGCTGCAAAGACATATTTTCGTATTCTTCTGTAGTAGAATAACAAAATGACAACTTTGTAAGTTCTTCTTCTTTTCGTTTGTTTGCCCAATTAAACAACTCTCTTGCAGTCTTTATCGGGTGTTCGCGTTCTTTGGCTAAACTTGCTCTGGTAGCCATGCGTTTTATTGTACCTCCAATAGCATCGCATGGACCTTTTCCGTTCGATGTTGCGAATAAATGCCATTCAGCGTCAATACCATACTTTGACTTAAATTTACAAAGGCTAGAAAAGTTTTTTCGGTTTTTATACTGTGAAGCAGCACCATCTGACATAAAAGAAATTTTTTTTATGTTTTTATTTTGATCAATTTGTAAAAAGTTTATCATTTTATCAATAAACAAATTAACAGCGACTGAATCATGTCTTAGTTCTTCAGAAATTATAATAAAGCTAAAATGTTTAATTTGCATATTTTCAGTATAATATATTACGAAAGGATGGATTGTGGCCTGTTGCACGTTCCAATGGTGTGATTGAACTTCATCCTGCAAAATGAAGCTGTAATTTTCAGAAAAGTCACAAATAGCTAAAAATTCACCATCTTGCAAGTTTTGTTTTGTAGTTTTCAAAAAATTGGATTGTTCGGTTTTTACAAAATCATGCGGAATCAAACTTTCTAATTTTGAGCTGAAAAATGAAACAAACTCATGAAACAAACACATTATCTCTTTCCTTTCTTGCATCTGATGCCATATTTCTACTGGTTTTAAATTCGTCTACAATTTTTTGTACTGACCATGATTTTGGTAACAATGATAAAATTGATAGTTTTTCTTGCCTTGTGGCTGAATTTTAAAAATTATGATTAATTTATGATGATAATTTATTATCATCAAACTCGTCTGCTTTTTCTGTTTTAGCGTCTAATTTAAAAAGATTTCTTCGTACACCTTCGACGATTTCAGCGCAATTTTTTCTCAGGATAGTGAACATTTTTAACCTTACCTAAATCTATAGGCGAAACACGAATAGCTGCTATTCCTCGGTTGAATATTTCGACTTCTACAGGCATCGTGAAGTCTTCATTTGATTGAATTGTGCTTAGCGTTGACGCTGATGGTATCGTGCCCAAACTTTCATAGCTTTGCGAATCAGGTACATCAGGTATGGTCTGAACAGTTGGCATCCTTGAGCCGCCGGCTACGCTTTGTTCTTCGTTTTGGGTGAGGTGAGCTCTTGAATCAATATGTAGACGGCAAGACGAACAAATACGAAAATCCTGTGTGTTCAGTGTGGATACCTTGGAAAATCCAATTGATTTTAGTTTTTGGATGATACCATCCGTGAGATATCGCAGCTCTTTCGAACACTGAATGTCTTTGAATGGGCGAATACATCTTATTTTACTCATTTTGTATTCTGTAACATAGACAATATTTTCCAATTGTTAGTTTTGTACGAAAATATCACAAAACATATAATTAAAATGTGTATTTAAAACTTACCTTTGCACGTTTTCAGCACAACGCACCCAAAATCACTTGAAGAAATCATTGTTCCTGATAGTGGGATTTTGTAACTTGTTTTTCAAAATACTTTTAAGGCAGAGAATTTCACTCGAATCTTTAAGCTGTCAGAATCATTTTAACTCAAAATTTTCCAATCTTTCCGAAAAAAAATACTTTTGAAACTGAAAAAATTCGGAGTACATCCGAAAAGGGCCAAAACTTATTAAGTTATCAAAAAAATCAATATTAAATCAGTAATATCTTCTAAACGATGCATCTTAGAAAAATGTTACCGAAGTACTTTTTGCTTGCAAATTTGATGTTCTTTCATAAAATTAGAGTGACAAACTTTTTTGACTTTTCTTAATAGCTTTTTTAAAAATTGTAATTTCTTTTAAAAAAAATTTTTTTCATTGTAACCTATTTTTCTCCTTAACAACTCAACTCAACAACTCACTGTGCACTAGATAGCATTTTAAGTCAGCTATAACATAAGAATAATTAAAAAAATATTGACATGTAACTTTTAAGGGAAAATCTATATTTTAGTTCAAAACACAAAAACCAAACCTTTTTTTTACCGTGCATATTTTTTCCATATAGCACCAACAATTGTCTAAAACTTCGCCACAGACACCAAACCAATCGGACAAAATGTTTCCGAGATAAAGCTTTTTGAAGATATGATGTGCATTTTTCATAGGCCCTTCTCATAAGTAAGGCTAGATTCAAAATGGCGAACCAAGTATGCAAAACGGCGTTTTTCTTCCCCAAAAACTTGTATGCAAGGTTTCATGCAAATCAAAAAATACAAAATATAAAAACTGGAAAAATTTCCCACTTGTTCGTGGAATCCCTCTTTATATAAATTTGTGTAAATGTATAACGATAGAATTTTTACTCAGAGTAAGTTTTCATTGGCTTTCATAATCTCCAACTAAACCAAAATATCCAAAATGCAGTACTCCGTCGATTCAGCATTCAGCGAATAATAGTTCTTATCACATCACATCACATCACAGAATAAGTGGTCATTGGCATTATGTCGTTTGGTAAGTGGTCATTTGGTATAGACTTTTATCCATAGTATTCCCTTTTGTTTAAATACGCTGTTCTTCAAAATATGGCATTCATAGGTTTCACAATTAAAATTGAAATTTGAGAATGAAATGTTTTTTTTTGCCTGATGTTGAACAGTGAATTTTTGGATTGACTAAAAGTATGTATGGTTAAGTTATATTTGGCATGATTTGGCGATACTGACAGAAACAGCTGTATTCGCCTTTGTGTTATGGAAAGTATTGTTATCTCCCTTCTCTATTAATTTGGATTTCCTTTTAAAAAAAATCCATTCTATGATATGGAGATGAAAAATTGCTCCATTACGATAACCTGAAGCGAAAAATATCGTGGGGTCAGTCCGGTCTTGCATCAACATCCACATCCAATTCGAAGCTTATACTGTGTAGTTGGTGGGACCAACTTGACGTGATATAATATATGCTGTTGCAACCGGGTAAGACAATCACATGAGCTCGCTACCGAACACAAGTGATGCGTTTGAGCCGAGCCTTGAAAGATAGAAAGCCAATACTAGTTTCTCAGGTTTTTAAAACCTTTCTAGAAGCACTACAATATCCTTCCACTCCCGCCGTATTCTCCAAACATTGCTCCTTCCGACTACCACCTTTTCCGATCGATGACGCATGGCCTGGCTGAGCAGCACTTCTGTTCTTACGGAGAGGCCAAAAACTGGGTAGATTTATGGATCGCTTCGAAAGAAGAGCAGTTTTTTCGACACAGCATCCGTATGCTACCAGAAAGATGAGAAAAAGTTGTGGCTAGCTTAGCCAAAACCTTCCAGAATATAACAAATTTGTCACAATAACGTCTCAAGTTTTGATTAAAAAAACGGTGGTTTTCCATTTTCACACCTTATATTTTTCTCTATAACTAATATTGATGTGCTAACACCATATTACCAAATTGACTCGGTCGATTGTTTAGAAATAGATCTAATTTTCTATTATTTATGCCAAACTGTCATTATGCCAAATGTTTCTGATGAAACGATAATTTACAAAATTTTCATTACAAATAATATTTCGCAAATTGTTTGCTAAAGCTGGCCATCATGCCAAAGAGCTTTATGCCAATTGAAGTTTTATATCCAAGTTATGCCATTATGCCAACTGAACCTGAGGCACCTTTCATTTTCCGATATTTATGCCAAATGGTCTTTATCACAGGGAACAGATATCCAATTTACTGTGTAAATTTTTAGAAGCAAACCGTTGAAAAATAACGCCTCCTAGCCTAGGTTTCGCCAAACTCAAATTGACAGACTATCAAATCTCGAAGCGGGCAAGTGGCACCATCAACATACGATTCACCAAAACTAACGGTAACGAACTGTAATTTTAAAATAGCAGTTACAGAAATTTACACACGGAGGGCACTCCAGCTTGGATGTCTGTTCTCTGTGTCTTTATGTCAAATGACTGTAATAATTTTAATTTTTTCTTTGTTTTTTGCGAGATGGTCACTATGCCAAACGGCATGTATACCAAATGACCATTGATTATCCAACATTAGATGCCAAACGACTTTATGCTAAACGACTTTATGCCAAATGACCTCATGCCATATGGGGTTGCCCCGTCAGAATGTTGCGGGAGCTCATGCCCAAGTAACAATTTTGGTTTTATGACGGTTCTGAAAACCATGATTTAGACTTTAAGTATGCTTTAAAACCACAATAAAACTTGAATTGTTACTTGGGATGGTTCATTATCCGCCTCCAGTCACCATTCTCCTGCACTCCACCAAAGACGGTTCAAATGTTCTGCCGACAATACCCCGATATCCTCACACAGCACTCGCTCGTTGTATGTTATTCGATTGTTAACTGTACGATCAATTTTATTAGATTGAAATGAGACGTTTTTGGATGGTTTTGATAAGCAAGTGGGAAGAATCCTCATAGTGTAATGAAATGTATGCTAATCCGATCGATGAGATACATAACCTTGAAATTCTACGTTTGATTCATTAAACCTACTATTTGAACTGATAAGAGTGAAGCAGTGGTATTTGTTCGTGTTTACGATCAATTTTGTGAGCAACTATACATTTGTAAAGATTTGAGCCCAAGAAACATCTATCATTTATTTTCATTTGTTTTATTTTTCACATTTCAGGTGAACAAGATGACCCTGCAAGACTTATCCGACCAAACCAATGGAAATCGGTTCTCGCTTTGCTCAATCGATCCGCAGCGCTCCAGTCTTAGCTTTATCTGCACCGCGCCAACGGTCGAGCTGCACAACGAGTGGCTCAACACAATTCGTAACATTCTGCAGACGCAGAATGACTTTCTAAAAGCAATACAAAGTCCTATCGCCTACCAGAAGGAGCTAACAAAGGACTCTTAAAAAAACTCTTAACAAACAAAAAAAAACATACATAAATTAATGCTGCTGCAAACGTGACTTTATCGGTTTAAGTGAAGCAAAAGCATCTATTTACAACATTCAGCGGAAGATAACGCAGAACATCTAGAACGACCCGGTAAAACGGTAAAGTACACGAGTTTCAAACGGTTTGGTTTTATATAAGCTTCCCGCTTAGTCCGAAAGAGCGGATAAAGCATACATTTTCCAGGCAATGTGAAGGTTTAAATCAAATTTTACGAACAACAACAACAACAACAACTTACAAATTTTAGGTAAGCCACAAAGTATGGATAATTTGTAATTATTGAAGCTACATTATACAGAAAACAAGTATGACAAATTATTGCGACAAACATCAATATACAGACAAAAAGTGATGATCAAAATTACACACAACTAAAATCGATAAACAAAATGGGAACGCTTACCAAAAAAATAATGGTTTGTGAACAACGCATATGTGAAACATAATATGGATAATATGAAAGAAATTCTACATTTATATTACATTCGTGTATGGAACAGCAAAACAAATACAAAAGAAACAACAACAGCTAGGATAATTCAGCAGCAGAAAAGGAAACTATCAAACGTGGGTAACAAAATATATTTTATTAACTTTACTATATGCAGAACATAAACAAAAAACAATGTGAATACCAAGAGCAAAACAAACTAAAACAAACCACAGTAATATAGAATAAGAGAAAAAGGAAACCTTACCAAATCGATTATCACGTATAAAGAAAAGGCAAACACACATACACACGCAAATGGTAGAAAAGAAAAGAAGAACATATTTTTCGATCATTTTGAACTATAGTACTGATTGGATTTCGTCCCATTACTTTATAAACAGACAAGAATCGTTTCCAAGGCAGCACCCCAGCAGCGCAGTAAAGATCACGTAGGAAGCTTTCATTTGCTTTCCTGTGAGGGCAGAATTTTAAAAAAGTTTCCTCTGACGAATCTAAAACAAACTTATTTTAGTTAAATGCATTACTTATCAGGTACTAAACATCGCTGGGGACTAACGGTCTTGCCTTTGATGCATCAACATTCTCCAGCGTTGCCCTCCTCCATTCACACAGTGAATACACGTTGTGAAACACTCAACAAGCGTCCTTTTTCTATGCAAAAGGAAATCGTAGCATTTCAACTTTGTTTAAGCTGAGTATGTAAACAAAAACACGGTTGCTGCAAAATTTCGTGGGATTCAGCAGCATCTACGTGGGCATAGAAATGTTACAGTATTATCTTGGTTAAGAATTCCTAATTTTTGTTTTTTTTTTGAGTGTGTCAACTTATCAGTTATGTAAAAAAGTAGATTTTTTAAAGTTAGTAAAATTTAAAACGTTTGATCTGTTTCAAATCCTTTGTCTAATGAAAAAAAGCCATGTCTTGATTGTACCAAATATTAACCCTTCGATCCCATGAAATAATTTTCTATTCAGATGAAGTTATACTAATCTGTACAAAATGATGTTTCTCTAGAAGGAAGTGACGTGACAAACTGTACATTTTTAGATAACTGAATGAAACTATGATGAGACGATGTTTTTAAAACGCGCAAACAAAAAAAAAACAGTGAAAATGAGCGTTTGTCGAAATTTTCAATCTTTTGAGCAATACTCTGCTGAGCATTTCATCAAATTACCACCGACTTTTCTGTTTAAAATCAAAACCCCTTACTTGTTCCCTACCACCACGGAGTGCTTTGTATCCTCAAAAAAAATCACAATTTAATAATTCGTTTCATCTTCTTATCGAACTGTGATTACGCGAAAACAGATGAGTGAAATTTAGTTCTTTTTGTAAATCCAATTTACGGATATCTTCTGCGGATCCCGGAAAGCAGTTTTTGGCCCCTAGCGCGTTGGTTCTTCGAGAGACCATAATAAACGCTTCGGGCTGGGTTTCTTGATTTTGTAATGCGTTTATTGTAAGTAAATGTAAGAGAGAGAGAGTGGTGAGAAATAACAGATTACAGGTATGTTATGTGGATGGGAAAATCGAAAAGAACAAAATGTGGAGGAAGAAAACATAGACAGAGAAACGTTCTGTAAAATTTGTGTGATAATATTTACTAGTAATATGTTATGTTTAATTTATGAATTTATCCTAATTATAAATTACAAACACCTAAAATCCTCTATTTAAGGAAATGAAAAATTAAATGAGCCGGTTCAAAAAGAAAAAAAACAAGCAAAAAAGTTCACGGACGGTATTCGTGGATAGAGTAAAAAATATCATGTGAAAAGCAGTAAATAAAATGCATGAAAATCGATCAAATAATAAATACTATGGCTGTTCACATTCTTCAAAACATATCCCTACTCCATATATATGTAGAGTCCGTCCAGCAATTGAATTGCTACAAACAATTAGTGCTATTACAATGTTGTTATTGTTATTATTATTGTTAGGTGCATAAATCGTGCCTTCAACTAAGGCGTATCCAGGGACTACTCCCCGCCCGGTCTATGCAACTTATTTATCCTTCCCGGTGCACGTTTCAGCTTGTGCGATACTCTAGACACACAGTGGGTGGTTGTATCCGGGTCCTGCACTGAGTAGGCGCAGGTGTCCGTCCAGATTCTGGTACATAAATTCATCTCTATGCCTAACTGAAGTAGGGTACGGAACGGCTTCAGCACCCCGGGACCCTATTCCAAGCACGGGGTAAACGTTAACCTGCAACGCTCATTTTTTGCAGTATGGTGCTCCATCTAGTGAAGCACCATACTACAAAAAAATGAGCGTTGTAGGTTAACGTTTACCCCGTGCTTCGAATAGGGTCCCGGGGAGCTTAAGCCGTTTCCTACCCTATTATTACTTAGAAAGTTTTGATAAAACTCAAAATATTATAAACTTTTCAGAATGGGACCGATTAATATTGGAGTGTATAGCAGAGCGAAATAAAACACAACCAATCATATAGAGAAAAAATTTAACTGAAGTTTATTCAAATCAAAATACAAAAGGGAATTGAGGAATCCAACTTAAAAAAAGAAGAAGACACCGAGTGGTGATAAATCTGACAGCTCACATGTTAAAGTATAAGACGAAACTTTTAAAATGCTCTTAGAAAATTCAAATGAAATTCTAATTAAAAGTGGTTTGTAGTATGATGTAAGAAAATACCAAAACTGCACAATAAGGGTATTATTTTAATTTTATTTTTATTTTGCTGAAAATGTCGTTATTGAGTAGTTTTGGATTTTTCTTACATCATACATCAAACCACTTTTAATTAGAATTTCATTTGAATTTTCTAGAAGCATTTTAAAAGTTTCGTCCTATACTTTAACATGGGCTGTCAGATTTATCACCACTCAGTGTCCTCTTCTTTTTTCAAGTTGGATTCCTCAATTGAGGAATCCAACTTGAAAAACGAAGAACACACCGAGTGGTGCACTCACGGTGCACTTCTCTTTGCTCAATTTTTGAGTACAATTGTATGCTATCTCTTTTTTTCTCTCACGGAAATGTTACTCAATTTTCGTTAAAAAGTGGATCAATTCAATTTTTGAGTAGATCCACTTTTTACGGAAATTGAGTAACATTTCCGTGAGAGAAAAAGAGATAGCATACAATTGTACTCAAAAATTGAGTAAAGTGAAGCGGGAGTGTGATAAATCTGACAGCTCCCATGTTAAAGTATAGGACGAAACTTTTAAAATGCTTCTAGAAAATCCAAATGAAATTCTAATTAAAAGCGGTTTGTTGCATGATGTTTTCTTCTTTTTTCAAGTTGGAAAATAGCACGTGATATTAAAGTCTCCGTACGGCAGGGTTGCCATGTTATCACTCCTCCTCATCGCGTGTATCAACACGAAGACCAATCCTTTTGCGTACACAGAGACAAATTTGATAGTCAATTTAACCATTATTGAGGGTTAGGATGACTATTGCAGTATAGTGATTTTGAACCAAACATTAAAAACATTTACCATAATGTCGGGATAGTCCTTGTTACCATGATCATATTCAAGAATGACATGAACTTGGTGAATTCTTCCATTTTCATGGTTATTGTAACCATTATATGCAATAGTTATCTTGACCATGATATAATTGTCGGTATAACGATAGAATTTTTCTCATAGTAGGGTCTCCAACTTCACACGGTTTAACAGCTTCGTTAGGATGTCCGCAAGCATATCTTTGGAAGAACAGTATGTAACGTCGATCTGTTTGTGTTCGAAAAGGTCATTGACGAAATGGTATTTAGTGCCCACGTGTTTTGCACGCTTTCCGCTGGTTGACCGAGTAGCTTAATGCTACTTTGGTTTTCCTCATAGATGCATACATGTTTCTTTATTATTTCACCGAAATCTCGCAGCAGTTTCCTGGCAGCACTCCGCCTCGGTTGACGAAAGCGCTACACACGGTTGTTTCCATGCGCACCACGATGTGAGTCCACCACCAAGGCGAAACAGGTATCCAGAGTTAGACTTCCTATCAGCAACGTTTTCGGCCCAGTCGGCATCGGCAAAGCCTTCCTATCCTCCATTTTTACCTCTGAATTTAGACTGCTGGCCACTAGTTGTTTTAAGGTAGCGAAGTAGGTCCTTTTTCATCTGTCCAGTCCGCCACCGTAGGGTTGCTGACGCGACGTCCAAGTATTGAAACGGTAATTCCGATGTCGGGTCGTGTGTTGACGGATAGATAAAGCAGACCGCCCACAATACACTGATATTTTTCGTTAGATGGTAGCTTCTCAACCTCCTCCTTCTGCTGAATATATCCAGAATCCATTGGAATTCGCGATCCCTTAGCATCGTACAATCCAAATCTTGCAGTTATCCTGTCGATGTAAGTCTTCTGGTTCAAGCTGAAACCTTTCTTAGATCTGGTAACTTGAATTCCCAAAAATTGTTTCACATCTCCAAGGGTTGTCAACTGAAACTTGCCGGCCAACGAATCCAGAATCTCTTCATACTCCTCTTGGGTGAACGTGAAAGCAGGTCATATACATACACCAATATAATCGAAATTTTCTTGTTGCAACACCGAACGTAAAGGCAGGGATCAGCATCTGCAGGCTTTAATCCCATCCGCTTGAGGGTATCATCCAACTTTCGGTTCCACATACGGGCTGACTGCTTCAGCCCATACAAACTTTTACGAAACAAACCGTATTACCTTCCTTGTCAACACTTGGTAGTACCTTCATGTAAACGATCTCGTTAAAGTCACCGTTCAGATAAGCCGACTTAATGTCTAAGTGTTTTAACTGCATATCACGACGACTTGCGATGATTAACAACGTGCGTAGCGTACCTGCTTTGCGACCGGCGCGAAAATGTCGTCGTAATGCAATCCAATTCGTTGCGTAAACCCACGAGTCGCGCTTTATACCTGGCGATTCGTCCTTGTTCGTCTAGTTTCTTCTTATAGACCCACCGGCATCCTATGGGCATCTTTCCCGGTGGTAACTCGACGAGATTCCAAGTGTCATTCTCATGGTGCGATTGCAGCTCATCGTTCATAGCAGCCCTCCACTGCGCACTTTCCGCACCCGTTGAAGCTTCCTTGTAGCTAAGCGGCTCTTTTGATTGAAGATAAACAAATTTACCGCTGGCGGCCAAACGTTCCGGTGGAACACCCTTGTTCATTCACTCAGAACGTCGAAGTTTCATTCTAGATTGCCCCTCCTCGACTTCAATAAGCTCCTCCTGGATCGAATCACTGTCGTAGTTCTCTGAATTTTCATCGTCAGCATCCTCATACATGGTGGATTCCGATTCATCTTCGGAACCAAGGAAATCTTATTCTTCCGATAAAAGTTCTCCTGACGTTCCACCCGACTGGTACTCGACGCTCCTAGATGCGATTGAAATTGGTAGTAGCTCCAAAATCTCGTCGCTCGCCAATGAATCTTTACTGCTCGAGTCACGTGTCTCTCTCGAAGGAAGAAATTTAGCATCACGACTGAAAACAATCCTATTGGTGCTCGTGTCGACAAACCGCCATGCCTTATGTTGCGTTGAATACCCAATGAAAGTCATTTTAACCGCCTTTGATTCGAGTTTTGTCCGCTTCTCCTTAGGTACGAGCACGTACGCTTCCGCATCGAAAACTTGCATCATACGGAAATCTCGTTTCCTTCCGTACAACGTCTTGTAGGCCGTCAACTTGATTGGCTTGGTAGGTACCATATTCTGAAGGAAACTCGCCGTATTTATAGCTTCCGCCCAGTATTTATAGTGCACACCAGCATCGATGATCATGCACCTAGCCATTTCAACCAATGAACGGTTTTTTCGCTCGTCGACGCCGTTCTGCTGCGGCGTGTAGGCGGTAGTAATAAACTGCTCTAATATTCCCTCTTCCTTCAAAAATTTGATTAGCTCGGTAGCACGATACTCACCACCTTGATCTGACCTTATAATCTTGGGTGGTTTCCCGAACTGCGTCTTCATACACTGTACAAAGTCTTTGATTGCACCACCCGTTTCTGATTTCTTGTGCAGTAAATACAGCGTAGTGTACATACTAAAATCGTCAATCAGTTTTAATAAATGTCGATGCCCGCCTGGGGTGACTGTATGGCCACACAAGTCACTGTGCACCAAATCAAGCACACCTTTCGAATTTATTTTAGCCTTCTTGGGGAACAGCAAGCGAGCCATCTTCCCTTGCAGACACGGTTCACAAGTAATGTTCTGAGAACAGCTACCTACCTTTATTCCTGTTGCCAATTGCTTACTCTCAAGGGTTCGAATTGCCTATATGTGCCTGTGCCCTAGCTTTCGGTGCCACTCGTGAACACAGAACTTTCCGCAACTATGCTCCGATGATGCATTCGCCCGTTCCACCATTCGCAGGTGGTAGAGCCCCTTGCTTCTAGGCGCAATCGCAGCAACTCGATCTCCGCTTGCCACTGTGCATCTCGTTTTGCCGAACGTGACTGTGGCACCCTTCTGCACCAGCTTGCTAACTGACACAAGCTTCATGTCGTGGTTCGGAACACACAAAATGTCACTCAGTAAAATTTTCTTCGCCGCGTCTTCCCCGTCAGCCACCGTAACTGATTTATGAGTGTCCGAGCGCGGCTTGTCCAACGATTGAAAATAATCTTGATTGGCACACATATGCGAACTTGCGCCCGAATCGATTAACCGATTTTTCCGAGACATTCTCCAGCGTCGTTGTGAGTGCATCGAATGAGCTAGGCAGGCTTCGAAAAACAAGAATCACCTGCAAATCATTATCCAACTTCTCCATCTAATCCTCGAACTCCCGCAGGTGCTCAACGATGTCGTCTGTCTCGTGGAACTGGAGGTCACAAATGCGTTTAAGAAGTTGAAGCTTGGAAGTTAGCGTCTTCCTTTCGTTTTGCTTCTTCAAGTTTTTCCACATGGCCTTCGCGATTGTTGTGTTCCGAATTGCCTGTGTTGACTCCTTGTCATCAATAATCCCATGGTCGCTCGTGCTTTTTGGCCCGCTTCATCCCAAGCTACCAGCTCAGCCGCGTTCATACTTCAACAAACTTTCTCTGACGAGTAGAAATTCCACTTCGAGCTTCAACAAGTCGTAACTCTCTTAGTTTAACTAAACAATGCCGGTTATATCCATTTCGGCTGACAAATTCCGGATGCATTCACGACAAATACCGACAAAAGCCTCTCAACTTTCTATTCATGTAACACGCACGAAAAACAAAATGGTTAATCTGGGCCCATAATCTATTGGAGTGTATAGCAGAGCGAAATAAAACACGTCCAATCAGATAGAGAGAACAAATTCAACTGCTGTTTATTTCAAATAAAATACAAACGGGAATAGAAAATAGCACGTGATGTTCAAGTCTGTTATATTAACCATGTTATCAATTAACGTGTCCACATTTACACCGTTTGGATTTTGAGTTTTTGAAACATTCAATAAACCCATCTTATTAAATATTTATTTTAACTGGCAAATGAAAACGTAGAAGGTGCCCTGCATTGACCAATTATAAATTCTCTGTCAAGCATTCCCCTTAGCCATTCGAACCAAATACTTCATCATACACTGAGGCAAATGCACATAAGAAATTCAATAAAACCCCTTATGAAGTTCAGTCACAAGTTATTTTCATGAATTTCAATGCGGTACCTTATGAAACAGATTTTCTGGATGAAATCATAACGTAAGCTTTTCATAAGGCATTGGAAAAGAAATCAAAACAATGTAGAACATTATTCATATGGGTGCCTTATGAATTTTTAAATTAAGACACCTATAAGTCCGCATTATGAATTTTAGTAGGCACGCTTAAGGAAAACAAAAAGCATAATTATAACATTTATATATTTGTGCATGAAATTGAAAACGTATTTTTATGGAATACAATAGGGCAAATGACGGATTCGGCAGGACTTATCGTTTGTCTTAGCCTATAGGCTAATAATATATTATCGTCAGGGGGGTAAATGACGTCCTTGAGCACTGAGTTTTTGTATGAAGGTACATCATGTTTCAGAGCAACGTTTTGCAAAAATATAGCTCTCTACGACTTTATTTACCCCCTGACGATAATAGGCTGAGATAAACGATAAGTCCTGCCGAATCCGTCATTTGCCCTATGTAGTTTTTAATATATTAAACTAGATCTCAATGCATTTTTAAAAGATCGCTGCCGATTTTTTGAACAATAGGAGATCAAAGGCGGCCCTCTGTGATGAGTGGCGGAACTAGCATGTTGAAGCAGATTTCAAATTGAATTGATGATGACTTCCATCTTGCTTTTTTAGCGCAGGCGCAGAAATGATGATGTTGATTTTTTTTTTCAAATAAACACTGTCGATTTTGAAAACTAGCCTTATGAATTTCAAATTCGTGACTCATGAATGGCTTACGTCCAAATAGTGAAAACCAAGGCGTCTAATATGAAACGCATAAGTGACTTATGAAACAAAAAATTCCTTCGGTTTTGGGTTTTCATAAGTTTATCATTTTGAATTTCTTAAGTGCATTTGCCTGAGTGTAGCGCTTGACAGTATGCAACATATCACGGGCCTTATTTGAATAAGGCCCGTCTGACGTTTACTACTACGGGTAGGAACGCCAGCATTGTTTACAAACAATTAATCTTTTGACGTTTGGTTGTTAGAGATGTTGACTACAGGAAAATTGTATTCAATGTATTCTAAATAAACAATAATACAGCGAGTAAAAATTAAACATTTATGTTCTACGCAAAAATGTGAAAAATCACTTTCCTTCTAGCTTGTGGAAATATTCTGGGTCCAGTTTATCCCTGAACATCGAATGCTTGAAATTGGTATCGTGAATTCAGAGCTGAAAATAAAATTAAACATCACAGCAAGGTGCAAAGGATAATAATTGTACACTTGTTCTTCTGACGAACTCTTAAGGATTTCAAATTTTTACGATATAAATTTTCACCCATATAAGAGTGAAAAACACCCACCTCTGGAACTACATGAAGCTGTTTCAATGTGGGTACTTTTAACTCACATCGTATTTTTTAAATCACCGATCTCTGACAGCTTCATATAGCTGCCGAAGGTGAGTGATTTTTATACATAAAATGTGTAATTTCAAATCTCCGTGTGTACTAAAACACACATGACAACAAAACGATATGACCGATCGGCATTCGCCGTCACCTTGAAGATGACATTTCTTCCTATACATATTCGACCGATGAGGTCTATAGACCTCATTCACAGAGAACAGACATTGATGTCCATATACCTTTTCCTGAAAAACGTGTGTAAAAGTTAATATGCACCGCCGGTTTAAAAAGCAAGTGTAGAGAAAAATAAATAGAACTTTTCAGGTTATGTGCTAGGCTTTGTATTGATAAACATTGACTAACAGTTATCGCACAACTGCAGCGCTGCCTACCAGAAGCATAACATACCAGCCATACATTTGAAATGTCGGTTTAAAGTTTTACACAAGAAGCAGATCGAAGATGAACGTCTGTTCTCTGTGCTTCATTGATATTCGACGATGTGAAGTTCTCGTCCTACCGACGTACGTTCATGATTGCATTTGTTTCAGCAGTGCATTGGAATGCGATAGCGAAAGTAAGACGGGTTGTATCGCTGAGCTCAGAGAAGGAAGGAAAATTCAATGCTCAGAGAGAAATGCAAATGTGCAGCGTTTGCATTGTTTTCTATCTATCTCTCTTTTCATCTGCTGTAAATTTTATGTGTTCATGCTATTCGATCTTTTCACTCATTACTAAAACTATAAATAAAACACTTGCGTATGCAACTACGTGACTAAAAAGTTCGTTAATTTCCAGAAAATACGACCCACATTAGTATCACTATTGCTTTAATATACACATAATAACAACTGAAACGGAACATGAAATAGCCGCTGTCAAGTGATATCAAGCCATCTGTTATTGTGTGGGGAAGTGTAGAGTTACTATCTAAATCTTACGGGAACTACTGGAAGCACTATAATAAATGGCTCATAAGCAGGCAGTAAGTGATTCAGAACAGCAGAAACAAAAACAACTGCAGTCGCCGCCATTACAGCAGCAACCGGTGGTCTAACTTTACGTATGTCTCGACGGCGAGAACGAGTTCTTGGTGTTACGCTGGCTTCCGGCCTTGTGGTTCGTTTTGGTTGATTTAGTGTCGTTTAGTTCCAGGAATCAACCTTTCTTTGCCAAGATCCACATTGCATATCGAGGCTTCCATCTGTTCTTTTGCCACATCACGCCAAATGTGATTGTGTTGGATGCACAAATGAGTTGAAATTCCGGTGTGGATTATTATTCGGATTAGTGTGTTCTGTGCTTTTGGTTAAATAGAAAGAAGTTACTAAACTGGAGATTCTAGGCCAACGTTGATCGAAATGAGCGGTACTATGACCAGATCATCTCTAATCACAACTGTGTTGATGAAAAGGTAAAGGTAGATATATTTTATTGTTATTGTTTTTTTACGTACACTACACGCTTAAAACAAAATACCGAAAAGTCGGTAAAAAATACCGATAACCGGTAAAAAGTGCTACAAAAGTGCTCATAATTACTGAAATTGTCGGTAAATATGGTTTACTTTAAATTCAGTCCTGTTGGTGACAAGCGAAAAACGTTACTAATTAAGTATTTTCAATCGTTCATTTTTACCGAAAATTAAGTATTTTTTTCTGTTCTAAAAATGTTTAAAGCAAGGTCAAAAGCTCTATCTTATCTATTTTTTCCAATAAACGAATCAGAAAAATGTACAAGTGCAAAAAACCTTTCAATGTTCATTAAATAACCTTATGAAAATTAGCCACAAGGAAACGGTTTGTTACCTTATGAAATGCTATGATTATTGTCGCAACCACTTCTAAGGGAAGGTCCACTAATTATGCCACGCAGTAAGAGCGGGGAGGGGGTTGAATGAAGGTCCATACAAAAAACGTTACAAGGGGGGGGTACAGAATAAAAGTCATTTTTGCGTTGTACGTCAGTTGGAATGGAAGTTTTCTAATGGTTTGATTTATAACAAATTTAAAATTGTAATGTAACAAATAAATTTTAAAAAACAATGCCAGTAATAATATTATTACTGTAATATTAATGAAGAATTTTAGAACTAGTATACTAATTTAGATTTTCATGAAAAATATTGCTCCTCAAGATACGCATAGAAATTCCCACGCGAAATCCTATACCAGCGCTTAAGGAAGGTGATAAAATGATGCTCACAAATGTGGAAAAAGCTCAAAAACTTGTTAAGCAGTTTGAGAGCTTCCATAATTTCAGTTTGGGAGTCCTATTGAGGAATCGGGGAGTATCTGGATATTTTCTCTCATGAAAATATTTTTGATGATTCTTGGGACCTGGCAATTTTGGATGAAGTAAACACTATAACTAAAAAATTTCAAAATATGAAAGCACCAGGTGATGATAGAATTGTCTATATCCTCATTAAAAAAACTTCCTGAGAATACTTTGTCTTTCTTGGTAAAACTATTTAACAGATGTTTTCAAAAATCTTGGAGAAACTTCTAGCTACCGACCGATCAGTTTGCTTTCTTCAATAAGTAAGTTTTTTGAAAAAATAATTTTCAATAGAATGATGCTTCACATCAATTCAAACTCAATTTTTGCTGATGAACAGTTTGGATTTTGCCATGGGCATTCAACTTTTGAGAGCTACAAATTTAATTCATTCAAACAAAGCTGAAGGCTACTCCACTGGAGTTGCTCTTCTAGACATAGAAAAAGCATTTGACAGTGTTTGGCATGAGGGTTTGGTTGCGAAACTGAAAAAGTTCAATTTTCCGCTTCATATCATGAAATTAGTTCAAAACTACTTAACTGATAGAACTTTGCAAGTAAATTATCAGAATTCTAAATCTGTTCAATTGCCCATTAGAGCTGGTGTTCCTCAAGGTAGCATTCTTGGGCCAATACTATATAACATTTTCACTTCAGATCTCCCTCATTTACCTCAGGGGTATCAGAAATCTTGCTTTGTTGATGAGGAAAAGTCTTCGTGCTATATTCAGGAGACTACAAAGCTTGGACATTTTTCAGATTATTTTCAAAAATGGAAGATTTCTCCTAATGCTTCCAAAACTTAACATATAATTTTCCCACCCAAGCCTAAAGCTGCATTTTTGAAACCAAGTAATAGTCATATGGTCACTATGAACAAAGTTCCAATTTCTCGGCCAAGTCAAGTAAAATATCTTGGACTGATACTTGATCAAAAATTAACTTTTAAAGATCACATTGAGGGCATTCAAGCCAAATGTAATAAATATATAAGATGTTTATAATCCTCTTATAAACAGAAAATCCAAACATTGTTTGAAATAACAAACTTCTAATATTCCAACAAATTTTTAGACCGGCCATGCTTTATGCTGTTATGCCAATATGGTCTAGATTGTTGTGGTACTATGAAAAAGTACTTCAAAGGATTCAGAATAAAGTTCTAAAAATGATTTTGAAGCTGCCACCCTGGTTCAGTACTATTGAATTACATAGAATTTCAAACGTTGAAACTCTAGAAGAAATGTCTAATCAAATAATTCATATATTTAGAAAAAAAAAATCATTGCAATCTTCAACTGCAATGATCAATTCTCTCCATAGATAAGAACTAGTTTTAAGAAATCAACTCTATTTCTTACACGCAGGCAAAATAAACCTTGTTAAAAATTCTGAATAGACAAAGTAAAAATAATAATAACACAATTAGATATTAATGATAGGTTGTAATGTAAGGTTGAAATGTTAATTATTTAGCAGGGGCACCTAGGATAATATATGAATGTAAAATAATGTAAAAATTGGAATAGAGTTAAAAAAACAACTCCCACGCGATACATCACATACACATACGAAGCGGATCAACCACTGGAAGCAACGAACTCACCTACCCAAGGACGACGTTTATGGTATGTGTATTAGACTTTACCTAATTTATGACTTCCAGTAGTTGATTTGCACAGTACACAGTTTGGTTTCATTTGAACGACAGAGGTCAGAAAAAATCAACGGATTCCATTTGAGATTAACTTGTAAGTAATTCCTCAGAGTCTTCTGGTTCTTCTTCTGTCTCCTTAAACTCGGGTATAATTAAAAAATCAGTGGGGTTGTGTACAAGACACGACCGGTTGACGTAGACTACGTTAAACCAAGTGATGCATTATAATGTCAGGGAAATTCTGTGTGGCTATTATTAGCGTTAAAAGGGTTTCAATTATTCGTGCCGGTCGCTTACCCTTACCGATAGAAGCAGTTTAAGTCACAATATGACGGGAGCGGCTCTAATGGGACATTAGACCAGCGTTTTGAAGCCAGTATGTAAGAAAATTTTATTGTACGTTCTTGAGATATTATTTGGTGGCCCTGAAAAGGGCCGTTTGGTTTATGAAGTCAGTATGTGGGAAAATTCTCTTGTACACTCTTTATAACTCTTTGGTGGCCCTGAAAAGGGCCTTTTGGTTTAAATGATGACACGGGCAGCTGTCGTGGCAATTCCTTTGCCATCTTGTCGACATCAACGGGCACATTTATCACCTGACGAATGATACCGTAGCTGCCTACAATATTAACGTTTTATTATAGTTGTGAATTTATTACAATACAGTTGAAACAAAAATATTTACCTGCAGCGAAACGCAACCGCCGAATTAGCATAAACGGCAACCGTGGAGAAGTTAATCTTTCCGTTATCGGATCCAGTGGTGGAAGAGCTAGATTCGATGGAAAAGGCGGATAACTAAAACCATTCGTCACGGCTAGCGCAGGAACCTTTCATTTTGTCATGCTTGAGCGACAAGTTGCGCATACAGCCAAGCCTTCAACGGATATGTTGGTTCAAATAACTCTGCAAAGTTTGATGTTTGTTACGATTTTGGCATTTTTATATATAATCGAGTCACTTACCCTGGCTTGAATGCTCAGAAGACGGTATGTCATACTGTGCCTGAATGGCCTGCATCTCGGAATTATCACCATCGCCGGAACCATCAACAATGTTTTGCATCGTTTGGGGGATTTCAGTAACGACAGGCAGCGGAGGAAATTCTATAATACGCACATACAAACATATATTTTGACTGATACCTTGTCTCCTTTTCAACATTCACCATTTAAATGCCATACCGGATCATTTGTATACAATCTGAGTTGTAGTATGCCTTTGCATAATTCAACTTCAAAGAATCAAAGACTTGCAATTTATGCAATTTTAGCAATTCTGGATTTCAAGGGTAATAATAAACATTGAAATACTCTAGAATTCAAATTACGATAAAATTCTTTATCAGAAAATATCCGAAAGGTTTAGTGATTGTTTTGAAAACACAATAATCAATTGCAACATTTTCAGATGTGTAAGCGTCTCTAAAAATGTTCAAAGTTCAGGAAGTTTTATCAAACAGAAAATAACAAAAATTATCTTGCAGTTGTTGCAAGGTTATATACAAGTAAAGGGTAATACGGTCAAAATTTGGTCAAGGGAAAATGCGAGTAAATCGGTGAAATCGTTTATTTAAAAAATCAAATTAAATTTCTGTTTCAAGTTCAATTAGTATAAAATTCAGGAAAAATATTCAGTTAGGCTTCCGCTTTTCCAAATCAGAATTGCCGGGCCTAACGCTTGACCCCTGCCATCAGATTTTGTACAGCCACCTTGTCCACCTTCTTCGCCGCAGAAAGCCAGTTTGCCTTGAACTGCTGCTCGTCCTTAGCAGTTTTTTTGGTCTTCTTTAGGTTCCGCTTGACAATAGCCCAGTATTTCTCAATTGGGCGGAGCTCTGGCGTGTTGGGAGGGTTCTTGTCCTTGGGAACCACCTGCACGTTGTTGGCGGCGTACCACTCCATGGCCTTTTTACCGTAATGGCAAGATGCCAAATCCGGCCAAAACAGTACGGAACAACCGTGTTTCTTCAGGAAAGGCAGCAGACGTTTATTCAAACACTCTTTCACGTAAATTTCTTGGTTGACAGTCCCGGAAGCTATGAAAATGCTGCTTTTCAAGCCACAGGTACAGATGGCTTGCCAAACCAGATATTTCTTTGCGAACTTTGACAGTTTCGTGTGCTTGAAAATATCTGCTACCTTTCCCCTTCCTTTGCCGTATAAAACTCCTGTCCCGGAAGCTGCTTGTAGTCGGCTTTGACGTAGGTTTCGTCGTCCATTACCACGCAGTCAAACTTCGTCAGCATCGTCGTGTACAGCCTCCGGGATCGCGCTTTGGCCGTCGTATTTTGTTTATCATCGCGATTTGGAGTCACTACCTTCTTGTAAGTCGATAGTCCGGCTCGTTTTTGGCTCGATGCACGGTTGTAGACGATACACCCAGCTTATTTGCGGCATCTCGGAGAGATAGGTTAGGGTTTCGCTTGAAACTACCGGCAACTCTCTTTGTCGTCTCAGCGGCTTCCGGTTTCGATTTCCCCCGATTCAGACTTCCTGGCTGTCGACGAACGTTCCCCAAACACTTTAATTACATTTGTAACGGTTGATTTGGCAACTTTTAGCGATTTTGCCAACTTTGCGTGCGAGTAGCGATGCGCGAGCAACATTCTGATACGCTGCTCTTCTTGCTTGGACGGCATTTTGACAACTGAAGAGTGAATTCCAAAATCAAAATAGGAGCAACATTCTACACACACACACACCTTCAAAATGAGGGGTATTCAGGTTTTTTAAATGCAAAATTGAAAGAAATATGTCAAGTTGATATTGACCAAATTTTGACCGTATCGCCCTTTATATAGGGTACATGTCCTTTGACTCGGTCTATTATGTAGCGCACGATTACAGTTTTAACTATAATTCATACAATAATTCAGCTAATAAATCGAAGCACCGGTAGGCTTTGATTTATTTTCACTGATTTTATGGATCCGCTGCATAGCACACTGTTGCCTAGTAACGACTTGGCAAAATACAATATGTCTGCCAATCGACCGAAATGTAAGATAAACTCTTATTCAAATAACTCTCTTAAATTTAAAACTGAATTGATTTATTGATTCATCGCGGGTTGCGCCAACCAGCTAGGAAATTTTTTCACCGACGGAGAATTGTCCGGCTCGTCTTCCATGGAGGCTCTCCCGCAAACAGTAGCGTTTTTGCAGTCGTGACAAACAAATCGGCACTAGATTAAATGGTGCACAAACCGAACGAAATATTAGTTGAATTCATATATAAACGACTCTCTGAACTGGATTGGTTATCCTCAAAAGAACAGATTATTTATAAGTGGGTTGCGCCAACCAGCTGGGTAAAATTTTCCCGACGGCTTGCCCTCCATCGAGCACCGAACTGAATTTAAGATTAGTTCTTTAATAAACAACTCTTTAATTTTACTTTATTGTCCTCAACAGATTATTTGCACCTACTGCTGCTTGCCCCCAAAGACGCTTTCCCTCAAACAGCAGCGTTTTCGAAGTCGTGGCGAAACAATCGCCACGATGAGGTTGGGTGAGCCTTGGTACTTACCACCACAAGCTGCTACGCGACCACCAGTTGCCTCTGCGACCAGCTCCGTTGCCGGACGAATGAAGCAGCTGAGACCAGCTGACAGCAACCAAGTGCCTGCGAACAGCTACCAACCACCAGCTACCAACGACCAGCTCTGCACGGCTTCAATGCTGCCAAACGAATGAGGCAAAATTTTCCTAAGTGTGTATTTTATACCCGTCTCAGCTGCATGCTGAGACGTACATGGAGAGACGTATGACATGATTGGTTAAAGTCCCACTCTAATCCAAAGAAGAAGAAGATGATGCAAGACGTTCCTTGCTTCGATTTGAGATCTGTGATAGGAAATTTGGTAAATTTACTCTGCAAAATGACATTATAAGACATCACCTTATATTTGCGTTATTTTCAATAGTTTACTATTGTTTGAGAATAATGTTTGACAATTGAATTGAAGCGCGGTAAAATTTCCGACCGATTGAGGAAAAAATCATGTAAATCTATCGTGGATTATTTGAGTTATTCGCGTACAAAACGTACGGTTTTTCGTGACGGTCGCAATATTTTAGATTTTCATTTGACACGCTACCCTTGCCGTAAGACGTAGTCTACGTCAAAAAACGAATTGTGACCATCACGATAAGTGGCCAGGCTTTGAGCGTTTATCCCTCAAAGGTTTCTCCAAACATTTTCTAAAAAAATGCACCAATCGATCGGAAATATTTCTACACATCGAACCCATTAAAAGACATAGGTGATTTCGGGCCACATACTAATAAAGAAATCATATTAATCATAGCCTTGTCTTAAAAAGTATAGAGCAAAGGCTTGTAAGAAGGAGTACCATCCGGTTTTTGCTCGTAACATGTAGGGATTGTATGCTTATAATGGACCCTGTGCGTATAATGGACCCCCTGGCATATTATTGTAATTATTTCGTTATTATCGTATTTCACCTAAGCAATTTCAGTTAAAACACATAGTATCAACACTTCAACAAAGGTTAGAATATGATTCTTCACAATTGTTACATATAAAACATCATTATTAATTATTTTTACCTGATCACTGCATTGTACAGTGATTTGTAAGTATTTTCGTTACAGGAGAGAAAAAAAAGCATTTGATCATATAAATCAATTGTAGATTTTAAAAATGCATTTTCGAAACATTAATACCTAGTACTTATATTAAATTTTACAATGCAGTAATAAAGCTATGAAAAATTGGACAAATTGTCTAAATTTTGAGGGTTCATTATAGGACTAATTGGAAGTGCTATGTTGCCTATTTGGCAACCCTTCATTTCAGTTTTTAAACAAACTGAACTTATTGTTTGCATACCGTCTAAAGTGAAAATTTTTGATTAGGAAAAACTAATAAATGTAAGCATACTTACACAGAAGTGTTCTACAACTCTCTCTCTCTCTCTCTCTCTCTCTCTCTCTCTCTCTCTCTCTCTCTCTCTCTCTCTCCTCTCTCTCTCTCTCTCTCTCTCCCTCTCTCTCTCTCTCTCTCTCTCTCTCTCCTCCCTCTCTCTCCTCCCCCTCTCTCTCTCTCTCTTTCTCTCTCTCTCTCTCTCTCTCTCTCTAACACAAACTTTCTATCTTGCTAAGTTTTTTTTCTACAATTTTGTTTTGAATGCGGCATGTTGTGCCTCCAATAAGCAGTTCATAAAATCATCAATTCAAACAAACCGTGGTAATGTCTGTGCGCAGGATGCATAACTGAAATGTTTTCAAAACAGTACCACACGGTTTCCGAAAACAGCTATGTTTCTTTCCAGAAGAGTTAGCACATAGTCATCTCTGCTACGGTTATGCCCATTGTTTGGAATCGGCAGCCCAAATAAAATCTTGCTAAATTACATAATTTTTAGTTATACCCAATTTAAGACTAACATGTACCAAAAAAATAAAAGTTCAAAATATATGCGCTATCCTATTTTTCTACGAGATAACAAATTGGTTTAGCTGCGTCAGATCAATCATTTTAATCAAATTAGTTGATATGCGTATTTTGGACCCGGGTCTATAATGCGCATTATAGACCCGGGTCCAAAATAAGCAAATGGGTCCAAAAAAGGCACATTATGATCAGCGCAATTATCGATGTTTACCAGGAAAACCTAGCCTCAAAAATAGAGTTTACTGTAATTTTGTGTAAATGACTGGTTATTTTCATCAAATGTGGGATTGTTGTACAAATAGTTAATAAAATTCTTATAGAATTCATCGAAAATGTTCAAAGCTCCTACTAAGGGGTCCATTACTAGCATATCAACCCTATATATATTTATATATTTTTTTTTTTTCGTCGGATTCAAAGACATATTTCGAAAGAGGAACTAAAAAGCTCCAGCTTTGCCCACGAAACTGATTATTTATAGTCATAAAAAAAAGATGAAAATTGCAAAAAATGGCTAGTAATATCAACAATCCATATGCAACTAGCGATTTGAAATTGGTTCACTGTTGTAGAACCCCTTGGTCTGAATTACACCTTGAAGTCAGCACCTTGCTGTACATATTTGCGCCTTTGTTTTGATTTGCTGTGTTATTTTGTCATACAAAACGATTTTTTTCTTAGCTCAGTCAGTACTAGCACATCGGTCCCAAGCTCGGTCCCAAGCTTAATAATGCGCCCCTTATAATGAACTCGCACGAACACACTCTCAAATATTCTGTCAAAATAACACAGCAAATCAAAACAAAGGTGCAAATACGTATAGCAAGGTGCTGACTTCAAGGTGTAATTCTGACCAAGGGGTTCTACAACAGTGAACCAATTTCAAATCGCTAGTTGCATATTGATTGTTGGTTTTACTTTAGGTGGTATCGTTCAAAATATTTTTTTCAACCATTACGATATACGTTAACATAATTTAACAATAAGTACAATATAAAAGATAATATATAACGATAGTAATCTTATGTGAGAATTTCAATCATGATGATAATTTATATTATTCATTATTGCATCATGATTGTAGCAATCATGATGCAATAATGAATAATATAAATTAATAATATAACCTATAAATCATATGGAAAAAAGACTCCCTCCATTTCACCTTAACGTACTCAGCAAAACTGTAATATTTGTTTACTTTGTCCCGCTTTTCAGTTTGATTGGTAAACGACTTCCGGACGAAACGGTGAAAGACAAAACATAAAATGCCAAACGCCGAAAACAACGGATCGTCACAGGGACACAACGTCGAAACAGTGCCTATGGAATCGAAGAGCATCGGGAGGTCATCCTAATGTACCGGTGTCATCTGAAGACATTGACAAAAAGTACACGAAAACTCTAGACAGTGCTCCTTTTTTCCACTGGGAGAGAAAATCACGAGCAACAGAGTGATATCGGTGTTTTCAACAGCTGGTAAGTACAGTTTTAATATTTTTCAATCATCCTTTTCATAATCCATCTTACTCATTGGAAATTGAATTTTATTTCAACGTCGTATTCAATTATCAACCTTGTAGCGGATTATGACTTATACACTGAATTTATAACTTTCAGCTGAATACTAGGTTGCCTGAAAAGTCCTTTCTACTATAAAACACGAAAACATTTTTTTTGCCAAATTCGGTTTTATTTCTCAACATACTCTCATTTTAGGTCGATACAGCGAGTCCAGTGATTTTCTAATTTTTTTATCCAATCCGAATAGTAGTCCTTCGAAAGTCCTTCAAAATAGCCATCGGTTTCAGCTATGAGCTCATCATTTGAGAACAATCGCTTACCAGTGAGCCATCTCTTCAGGTTTGGGAACAAATAGAAGTCACTGGGGGCCAAGTCTGGCGAATACAGTGAATCTGGAACCAATTGCTACCGAATTTCATTCAATTTTGCTTGAGCAATTGAGGATGAATGTGCAGGCGCATTGTCGTGATGATAGAGCACGCTTTCCTCTGCAAATGCGGCCGTTTTTTCTGGACTTCATCCTTCAAACGATCCAATAACGCTGCATAGTATGCGCCTGTTATGGTTTTACCTTTTTCAAGATAGTCGATGAATATTACACCTTGCGCATCCCAAAACACGGAGGCCATAACCTTTTCCGCCAATTGCTGCATTTTCGGAGCACTTTCGCCCGGTGAAACCCACTGTTTTGTCTGCTGCGATTATTCCAGTGTGCATGGTTATGAATCGGCGCACAAACTCCTTCGGATTGCGTGTAAACTTGCACAAATTCTCCTGAGAGGTTGTAACACAAATGCGTTTTTGGTCCATTCTAAGCAAACGCGGCACCCATCGCGCGCAGAGCTTCTTGATACCCAAAATGGAATGCATGATGTTGCCAACTCGTTCCATTGAAATGCTTAAAGCCTTAGCTAGCTCTCTCAATTTCACTTTTGGATCTTCCAATACTATATCATGGATTTTATTGACGTTCTATGTTGTAGTGGCCTTATTTGGGCGTCCAGAACGCGGTGCGTCAACGGTGCCCGTACGGCCACAACGAAAATCAGCAAACCAGTTATGAATCGTTTGAATCGACGGAGCAGAGTTTGGAAAATACTTATCCAGCTTGGCTTGGCTTTCGGCAGCCGGTCGCTTGCGTAGAAAATAGTATTTTATCAAAACTCGAAACTCGGATTTTTCCATTTAAAAAAAACTTGCTGATCGGTCTCTTCTCAAATGCGAGGACAGAAATGGCTGACATTTTGACAGCCGTCATTCAAGGAGTGAAGCTCATAGAAAATGGTTCACATGGGCGATTACCAACGCCATCTGTAGGCAATTAAAGGGACTTTTCAGGTAGACTAGTATATTGATCTGGTCACAGCCTGGTAATCATAAATTATAAGGGGTGGATGGGTAAGACGGACATGCTAAGGTAACAATTTTTACATTGAAAACGATGTAGTTTTGGGCACCTACCTTGGGAGTTTAAGCGATTACACAGAAGAGACATATTTTATTTGAAATTTTTCATGGCTAACTTAGATGCTGATAATATTCCGTTTAATAATAGCTTGACACAAATACATTAAAGTCTGAAATTCAGTATTGCAATTGATTCTCATTTCTCATGTTTTTGGGACATTTTAAAATTGATCTCCAAATTCTTGTTTTCTAGGTTAAATGAACAGGGGTGTACGAATTCTTGGCGATATGTATCGGAAGTGGGTTCAACTGCTTTTTCGGTCTTACGCTTTCGCTTTGAGTTTCGAGGTCCGGAGATTTTTGGAAGCTAATCATTTCCTCTGGCGTTTCGTTGATAGACGAATCCATAGCACCGCTAGCTTGGACGACAAGAGTTTGACATTCTTTCAACAGTGCTTCGACTACACTTCCCTTTACACTTTTATTTACCGCGAACGTGTGGATAATGTTACAGGTTCGACATCAGCTTGTATTTCTAGTGGGGCTGCTGCTTTTGATAGCCCCAAAGATTTATCGGGGAATACGTGGCGTTTACATGGTCGTATTTCGGATGATTTGAATCCAGCAATGGCAACACTCGTACTGATAGCCTCAACAAAAGCTTGCGCCATCAAATCTGCTACATCCTACAGCCCAACTAAAACACCAGGATGTTGGCGCAAGAAGATGTCCGCTACACTGGAATAATTATTCTTGCATTTTGTTGCTACAGTGCGAAGGCAACACAAGAACCGTCACATAGTTGTCCGTCGGCTTCTCAGCAAATGCGAAGTTCTTCGTGTGGCTGCTATTTCTGACGATGATCAGCAGGAATGGCTTAGCAAACTCCAATCGAGAAATACTTTCATCGTCATGTATCATCACAGTTGGAGGACCTTTCTTTATGGGGCTGGAGGTGGCTGGGTTCGATTCCCGGTCTGGTCTAGGAATTGAGAAAAATTTCTCGATTCTCTGGTCATTGTACTTGCCACAACCAAACTAATGCAAAAATAGTACCTGGCATCGACAGGTCCCAATTAAAAACTGCGAAAGTGCATTTAGAACACTAAGTGGAGAGTAAGCAAAAAACTAGTTGTGAATTTTTTTTTTTTTCAAATTGCAATGCACGAAAAACTTAAGTTTTTTCTGATCAAATGGTTTATCAGTGTAGTCATTTTGTACAGTTGAGACGATAGTTGTTTGCGTTCAAAAAACGTGCGCAGCGTACCGTCCTCATTCAAAAAAAAAAAAAAAAAATTATGGCGATCGATATAGAAAATAGAAACATAGAGAAGATAAATGATAGAAGTGTTTGGTTGGATTGAAGAAATATTACGTTGAGGAATTTGGCTACCCGTTAGATAAATGGCTAATCCTGAATAATCTCTTTTATTGCAGTTACGCTCAGTCGATGCCAAGGATCTCAAAGCATGCTGGCGAATTTCATTGCATCATCAGGAAAACGATGACGAATTGCCGCTACCAGATCGTGTTTTGCATTGTCGACTCCGAGAAATTGACACGTCCGTATCACAAGTATCCAGAAGTTCGGCATTTCTTAATAGAAAAAAAATTCTATCATTTCCGTAAAGTTCAAATATAGTTCTCTGCTTGAGAAGCTCAAAAGTGAAAAAGGAACTTCAGGCTTCAAAGAGGTCACTTTCACTTTTTTTAAACACTATTTAAAAAAAAAACTTTTTTGAGCGTATTAGAGCGTATCAATCGTACTCCTAGCATCTTGAAGTTCGAAGTTAGTTTTATATGCTACTCTTAAGCACTAGGCAAACTGCCTGAAAGGTGAGTCGATAATTATTGCGAAACTTTGGATTGGTAAATCGACAAAAAATTAGGAAAATAATTTTATATTTATTTTTTCAGTTTACATACGTCAGTAAATAGGAGGAGCGTAGTGAGAGAGAGTAAAATGCTCGACATTTGCGATTAAAGCCCTCCACCAGAGCATATAAGGTCGTTTTCGGTAAGTTTATCTCAGTTTTTTTCGTGCTGTCACAAAAAAAGGCAAACGCTGTTTTTGGGAGGCTCCAGTTTTATTAATCTCACCATTTATGGCGCCTTTGGTCACGAATGGTTTACTCCGTTTGTCACAAGTGCATATGGCTAGCCATATCAGATACTTCAAACGAATTCCGATAACTTCTTCGATGTAGGTTCCATCATCAATTATGCAGTATCGGTATTTCGCTAGCAGCTCCGTGTAAAGTGTTCTGGCACGCGGTTTGGCAACACTCTTCTGATGAAGTTTTCAGAAGCAGATAATTTCTTATCTCCATGCGAAGCGCTAGGAGCGGACAGTAATTTTATTGCTAGAACGCATAGACATGAAGAGAAAGTGTATTGATAGTTCCGTATAGGGCAACGGCAGGCCTTGAAATTGAAAGATACAAGATTGAAAACGAGCGGAGGGCATTTGAACGGTAGTATCCGATCAGGCACATAACCCTTTGTCATACTACCCCATGCAGGATAGGCAAGGGGGGACACTCTTCTGCCGTTCGTCCCCATTTGGAAAGTTCTGCAATTTGTACATTTCCAATCCGGATCGTTTCTTGGCACTTTGGACGACACAATATCAAGTTGTTTGGTCAAGTACCGCGCCATGATTCAGAACATGATGCCTTTTGATCAATCTTACACGCCAGTTCCATGTCGCATGGCAAAGCTGTTTGAGCGGATCATCGTCGACTGATGGCCGAACTAGAGCTAGAATGGGCGGCTTGACGAACGCCAACACGCGTTTCAAGCAGGACGCGGTACCGAAACCTGCTTTGCTAAACGCAGGCGAATACTCCCCGATAGCCTCCTTAGATCTGTCGAAGGCATACGATACCACCTGGCGGCACTGTATAATGCGCACGTTGAAGTCATGGCGGATACGTGGTCGCATGATAAATATGTTGCGGAGCATTCTCTCGAAACGGACGTTCCAGGTGCGGTCCAAAGTAAAGGTCTTCATTGCAAGCTGCAGACTGCCGCCAAGGCCGTGGACAGATGGACGAATAGCATGGGATTCGCCATGTCAGCAACGAAGTCGCAGATATTCTACTGCAGCCCGAATGCATGTCGGGATCCTAACAAAACTATCGAGCAACTCGCCGTTTTAAGGATCAACCGGCTAAGGGTTCTGGGTATTACCCTTGATCGAACCTTGGCACTTAAACCACACCGTCAGATGGTGAAGAAAGCAATCGGGTCTCGATTGTGAATTTTGAAGATGATCGGTGCCAAGCTTCCACATGGCAATCGTACATCGCTGCTGCAGGTGGCGCCGGCCATGATAACCACGAAGCTGACCTACGGAATCGGCTTAGTGAGCCGATGGGGACCAGCCACTTGCAGACTCTCGCTCCTACGTGCAACTTAATAATTCGGTATGCTTCCGGCGCTTTCGTGACCAGTACAAAACTTTCGCTCATGGCCGAAGTGGAAACCCAACCATTTAAACTACTGGCAGCACAGTTCATAGCGTGGATTGCCATCCGAATAGTAGCGAAGAATGGTGGTAACATGAGTCGTCCGCTGATCCAACGAGCCTCGGAGAACTGTCAGCGCTCCCCGCTGTTGAACGACTTGTGAGGCAGAGTGACCGTGTGTGGCCCGGACGGAAGCCTACGATTGTGTGGGACGTGTCAGCCCGATCGTGCAACAGTTGCTGAGCACCCGGTCCCATCGATCGACCTGTATGTAGTGTCTTCTCAGGGCAGGCATGCGCCATAAAAAGGGCTGTCACGATCCCGAACTGAAGCCGTTAGACTAGCTAATGAAGCCAGGAGGCCTGCCATGAGAAGATACTTTGAGGAAAGGGAAGTAATCGATACGCCGCCGTTACGGTAACCAGTGGCATGAGACTAGGGAGCCAAAATTTAGGGAAGTGAATGGCAAGACTGTCTGGACAATTGTTGCGGAATCTGAAAATGGAAGAAGCTGATGCAGAAAACGAGGAAACCTGAAACGTGTCCGACACTAATCCGGACGGACAAACAGAAGCGGATGAAGAAAACCCTAAGAACAGAAGTGAAAGAAGAAACGGCAATGAAAACAAAAACGGAAGAAGACAAACTAACGAAGAAGTTTTGTGAAAGAGAAACGAAACAAGAGTAGCCGAGGAAGAGAAACGTAACAAAATTATCGAAGGAAGAAGAAGAAGAAGAAACTCGACGTGAAGAAGGGATATGGAAGAAATCAAGAAGCGAAGTCTAAGAAGAAAAATGCATAAATGAAGCAGAAGAACAATCAAAAAGTACAACAGAAGAAGCTGAAAAAAGTGACGTAGAAGAAGAGTTCGGTTTGGCGTTCTTGGTGACAATTGGGATCTTCAAACGCTATATATAAGTGGCGAACCAGCCCAGGAGGCTGAAAGCCACGATAATAAAGATAAAAAAAAAAAAAATCTTCAAACGCTCCATCTCACCAAGAGACGGTTTGCAAAATGTTCCAGATTTGGCCAGAACACGACACCGTCCTTCGGATGATGATTCTTAATGAAAGCCGCAACTTCCGGTGTGCCAAAAGAAAGCAGAGCAGGCTTGACATGCCTTTCTCACTGATTGTCAGCCACCAGACGACCTTCTCCGGGAACTTCGTTAGGGAGTTTTTTTTTTGTTTGTTTCTTGATTATCGAGATTTTCAGCCTCGGGCTGGTTCAACTCCCGTCGTAGTCACTCAAACACCGCTTTTGGGTATTTTCGTAACTTGTCCGGGGGTGAGATTCGAACTCGTGACTTTGGCGTGAGAGTTATAATTGTTAACCAATACGCTGGAGTCGAACCCGCTGTAAGGGAGATGTACTTCACGTTCCTGCTCACCTCCTTCCTGGGGGACTTGAAATAGCCGATTTCCTGCCAGTCATTGCCAACGAGCGTCAGGTACGAGCACGCCTGAACGAGCACCGTCAGCCGCTGCGTTTTGGTGGCCGCTTGCGCTCCCAACATGGCCAACCTCCACTTTCGCATTCTCATGTCGATGTCCATGTTGGCCAAACACTTTGTGACCCACTTACATCACGGCCCAAGGTGCGGAAGGATTCCGCCAACTTACCTTCTGTCTTGTGCTTCAGCGCTTGCTGTCCTTTCCGGTCACGAAATACCGTCGAACGACCCGAGTCCGGTTTGCGCTCGATGCTCTCTCTTTCTTTGGGCCTGTCCCAAAGTGCGGCATGATGATGACGGACTTGTTTGCTCTAGGGTGCTGTCGAAAATAATTACAAACCATCGAACATAGTTGCTTCACTGTAATCGCATGAAACATCGTTTTTTTATGTAAGCGGTAGTTCATAAATGAAAGCTGGTGAAAGGCGCACATCACTGGAGGTCGTGGGTGATGGAGGGAAAACTCTATTTTTAATTTTGCAATGTTTCAAAGTTGGATTAATTCGAATTAATTCAAATACATACATGTAGTGTAGAATTATTGGTACTATTTATATCATTTAGGCTGCCACTAATAAAGGGTTCTTTAGATTTGAGTTTAAGAACCATTTTTCTCTCCGTATCTCAATTTTTCTTCCATTTTTTTTACATTTCAGGTGAACCAAATTACCATGCAAGAATTGTCCGATGGAACTCGGTTCTCTCGGTGCGAAAGTGTTCCACAGCATCTTAGCTTTATCTACACCACATAAACGGTTGACCTGCACAACAATGCGTAATATTCTACAGATAGAGGATGATTCTCTTGTTAAAGTCCTATCGGCTACCTGAAGAATCTAACAAAGGAGTTTAAAGAAAACTAAGCTGATAAATTGATGATGCAGCATGCGGGACAACATTTAGCGTAACGCAGTAAAACGGTAAAGTACAAGAAATTCAATCGGGTTTCTTTTTAGGTATAGAAGATATATGTAGGCCAAGTCGAAAAGAGTGGACAGGCAATGTGATGGTTGAAATCAAACAACAAAAACTTACAAATTTTAGGTAAGCCACACATAGTATAGATAATTTGGAATTTATTTAAGCATTATTAAGAAAAAACGTATCACATATGATAAAAATAAAATAGTGATACCTAATCAAAATCGCTAAAACAATGGAAATCCATACCAAAACATAGTAGTGTGAGAAAAATGCGTTTTGGAAACCTAGTATGGATAGTAAGAAACAAATTCTACACTTACGTTAGTGTATGGAACAGCAATACAAACACATACGATAAAAAAAAAACAGTTAGGAATCCTAACTTAGGATAGTTCAGCAGCGACAACGGAAACTATTTTGGAACTGACGGGAACTAACAATTTAGGGAAAGCTGTAACAAGAATGAATATTTAATTGAAGCATTTTGCAGCTTCATTAAATACTTGAATTAATTTCTGTCGATTTTTGTTTCAAGTCTACGCAGTTTAATTGTTTGTTATGGATTATTTGGATCAATTCCTCTTGGTATACATTTTCTTCTACTGTTATGTTCCTCATAATAACGTTATTCTGTAATTTACTAGTCGCAGATCTCGTATTTACTTTTAAGATACTGAACTGTTTCAGTTCTCTGAAGTTGTAACAATGCGTGATATCGCATCAGGTCCTTTATTTTCCCTTCCTGATTTACATTTAACCGTGAAGTCATATTTTTCTTAATCAAGACGTAGCCATGTTAGTTTAGTAGTAGAGTCTTGCGGTCGATGATGAGTGTGGAATGTGTCTCTTCATATTGGTTACGGTGGCGTTCGCTGTTGTTTTTGCTGCAACAGTAGCCTGAACGAAATCAGAATCTACCGTTTCTTTAAAAGGAGTAACGGCATCTAGATGCTCTGGGGAACCATCGTATGTCTGTATTAGACTGATTCCTGATTTGTCCACCTTCACCGCTTTTACTTCGTTTGCTTTTGGTTTTTACATGTTACAAAAATATCAAACCCACTAATACAAACCTTGAAATTTGATTCTTCGCGTGCACACTCGTTAACAATTAGTGAAATGTTACTATATTTCTATCAAACACCTTTGATATAGAAATTAACCTCAGAAAACGTTAGCTTGTGCTCATTTTGTGCGAGAAGATTGTTTATAAAATTACAATGTTGTTCAGCATGATTTTTCTTTTTAATCAAAAGTGGCCTACTATAGCTTCTATTGCGCGGTCTTGAAAAATTTAATAGAACTATGTTTAATTGAACGTGACCATTACAGAAGCCCGTACCACATAAGGCCGAAAATGTTCTACTCTACCACAAGGGGCCGAGAGTAAAAAAGGCCGAACACCAAAAAGCCGAATTGTTCAAGGCCGAAAGTGTATCAAACATTGAATTTATTGAAGTTCACTCAATCTGCTTCTGATACTGAACTTGAGGTTCCGTTTCCGACAAAATGTCTATGCTACAAAAGTCATACATGTAACTAAGTCATGTTAAAATAATATTAATACTGCTCTCTTCGTCAGTGCAAAAATGCTAAATCATGTATTCATGCCTCGAAAATTCTCAACCCCAAAATGAATGAAACTTACACTCAAATTACACTGAAAAATAAAATTATCTTATTTTCATTTAAGTTTTGAATCAGTCCAAAATCCACGGATGTTGATGATAATTTGACTCTTCCTTGGTCAACGTCCTCGTCTGTTTCTTCTTCCTTTCAGCACTTTATTTTCGTCTAATTCATTCAACTCGATGCTATTGCTGTACTATTGTCTCCACGTTGGGTTTCGTTAACGTTACGCTCAATGTTTATTTTTCGATAGTTTTTCTGCCGTTATACGCATAGCTGTCCCATGTTCTATGGGATTCCCTATATACATGGGACAGTTATGCTTATAACGGCAGTTTTGTTCTCGCTCAATCATAATTCCTGTACTACACCACGTTACTAGCGTTCAAATTATTGATGCGAATTTCTCTTTGCACTCTCTCCTGTACTTTGGCTTTTGTAAATTTGCCATGCATTCTTAAACACAGGTACGCCATCAGCACTACTAACAGAATCACTGCTGTTCCGGCGATGATACGAATTTCGGTGGTGCTCACTTCATTATGGGTGATAAATGTGTCGCTGAACCAACCCATTTCGATTGTTCAATTTTGGCTGTACAAAGAGAGCTGGGCTTTACGGAAGTGTTTTTCTCGTTTACGCTGCTCTACCACTTTATTATGTTCACAAACTTTCACGTTTGTACAACGTTTCTTCGAGTTCACTTTTCGATAGCTAAGTTTAAACTATTCACGACTTTTCTTCGAGTTCACTTTTCGATAGCTAAGTTAAACTATTCACGACTTTTAGTGATCTCTGTCACGGTCGCCAAGTAACGGATTAGGTTCGGATGATAAGATAACCATGTTCAGCCGAACCGAGTTCATGTCAGAACTCGACTGCCCGTGTAATTCTTTTACCATATATCTTAAAGGCTACTTTCTCGTGCTGCCCAAACTCAAGCCACCAACGATGTTTCCAAAACAATTTAATTACAACCATATGGCACTGCTGCGTAAGCGTAGCTGCGCTCACGCGGAAGGCTAAATGCAGTTGTGCTTATTCAACAGGCCAAAGTGTGTAAACACGAAAAAGGTTCGAGGCGACCTTGTAATGGAATTTTATGACCTACTGAGAACGGAATGTAAACTATAAATTTAAGGCTTCGTTCTCTAGTATTGAATTACAAAATGTCCGAAACGCTATGCGTCGCTATGCTGATTGTCACTGTACTTTTGCACTCCACTGCATGTCCGGTTTTCGCTTCGTTCGTTCCATTAGATCGATGATGATCGTCACTGCACTTCTGCACTCCACTGTAAGTCTCGTTTTCAATTAACTAATGGATAAAGACTAATTTTATTTCCTACTCATTAGTAAAAGCTAAACTAGATCTATGGTCCCTACTAAGGCGCACGGCTGTGTCACGTTCGGCTGACACTTCAATTCGTCGTCGTCGTTCTCGATGCATACGTTCGATCGATGGACTTGGATCGAGTTAAAATGCTGATTATGTGCACCGGACGCTGCTGGTTCGATGGCATCGCCGTTCCAGATATAGGGGATGCGTGTTGATGATGTTGTGATATTTTGGATAAACCAACGGAAATGATGATGCGGCGCTCTGTTGGTGAATCGGACGATTATCGGTCTCCTCGTCCGGACTATGAACTTGGTCGATGGTTCGTTACTCGGTGGTGTCGTCAAGCTGGCATTGCGTGGTGCTGATGTTGCATCCGTTTAGATAATGCATTTAAAGTGATGGCGTGGTGGTTCTGATGGCGAATCCGATGATTGTTGATGTCGTAGATTGGACTATGGACATGGCTTAAACCAGTGTGAATACGTTGGCATATTCAAAGCATGAAACGTGGCTGGGGTTTTGGTACTGCGTGGTTATGTTCATGTATGGTAGGCAATTCGTTTGATAACTGCTTCCCCCTTAACAAAGATTCGTCCCGAATCTTAAGGGTATCTGTAAATATATGAGAAGGAGCGTCCTCAATGTTATTTGATGAATTTACCTCTTTCCTTCTCTTCTTCCAGATTGTCAGACCGATGATTGGAGTAACGAATAGGGTCATGAATCCTGTTGTTGTATGTTGAAGAATTGTGTGGTCTCTCTGAAGTTTATCTATGTGATTTCGGTTTTCGATCCGAAGTTGGTTGCTGAAACTGCATAGCCCTACTACTAGCCTCGCTTCCGCAGAAACCACTATAGAAGAGCTACCAAACAAGGGAAAAAGACTTTCGGACGTGATATATATGAAAACGACCGAACTCTCGCGATTATCGACTCGAACTGACTTTATTCAACGTTTCTTTTCACAAAGTTTGTGGAATTTGTTGCACTAGTGTGGTGCCGGGTGCACCCTCGATGTTGCCGTGCTCCGGTTGGAGCACCTAAAACGCTGAGTCGGCGGCGTCGGATGACGCCCGCTTAGGCGTTGAACTGGTTGCGCCTGGTCGCTGCCTCCAGCGACCGGATGCGGCTCATGTTGCGTCGCCATCGCCATACGATGACGATAATGACCGCCACCAAGATGAAGCCGCCGTCCATGGAATACGAGATCACGTCATGATACGTGATGCTGCTGTGCTGAACGTTGCTACTTTCGTCGTCTCCGAAGGGCCACATTCTAACAATTACTGTTCATTGATTGATCGATAATGACGATCGATCGTGGTTGTGCCACCTAGCTAGGCTTCCATGGCGGTTTGGTGGCATGCTTGTTGCTGACGCTGCGTCGGGGTGATTGCCCCGGTGGCGACGCGTTTAACTTGACTACGGCGTTTTTTGTCCATCGGCCAAGTTTACCGATGGACCGTTGGCAGCACATTTTATGCTGGTGCTGCATTTCGTAAGTTGGGCACCAATGTTGCACATCGAACGTTAAGGTTGAGGTTTAACTACTTCCATTTTCTCCCCCCTTTGGGACGAGAGCGTAGACGATTGTCCCAAATAGCTGGAGGTGGAGGGTCCTCTTCGTATTCTGCTCCTTCGTGGATCGAAGGTTGTTGCATGCTGTTGTCGGTTGCTGGTGACTCGATTGGTAATGGGGCCAACAGCCGGACGTTCCGTTTGTAGAGGCTGGTTCCGACGCAAACCGTGGCGACACGCACGACTCCGTCGGCACCGGGATGAGTGTTGATGATGATTCCCATGGGCCACTTTGCCACGGGATTGTTATCATCTCCGATGAGGACCACTTGTCCAACTTCCAAATTGGGCTGCTTTTTGGTCCATTTGGCCAAGCAGCGCAGATGTTGCAGGTATTGCTCCTGCCACTGGCGCCAAAACTGCATGGTTTGGTTCTGGATTCGTTGCCATCGCATTGATAGGTTTCCATGTTTAGGTATTTTGCTGGGAATGGAAAGAGCCGTCATGGGTCTTCCAATCAGAAAATGTCCAGGGGTAAGCGGTTCTGGACTGCTGGCGTCAGTCCAGACTGCCGTAAGGGGCCGGGAATTCATGATCGCCGACACCTGATAGAGTACAGTCTGAAGTTCTAGAATGTTGAAGCAGGCCCCACGGGCCGCTGCTGAAAATAACCTCTTGGCGACTTTAATATTGGCTTCCCAGAGTCCTCCGAAATTTGGACTTCTGGGTGGAATAAAAGAGAAGTTTATCACCTTGGTGGCTGCTATCCCAACCAATTCATTTTGGAATAGCTCATTGTTGTATGTTTGTGCCAGCTCAGCGAGTTCCTTGCTAGCTCCGACGAAATTGCGGCCGTTATCGGAATAAATTACTTCCGGCCTGCCGCGCAGCGAAGTAAATCTCATGAGTGCAGCAATGAAAGCTCCTGCGGATTGGTTTTCCACCACTTCGAGGTGCACTGCCTTGGTTGAAAAACAAACAAAGATGCAGACGTAGACGGCTATCCTGGTCTTAGCTCTGGGGCTCGGTAAGATGTGAAATGGGCCACAGTGGTCCACTCCGGTATGCGTGAAGGCTGGTGATGGATTCACACGGGGTCTCGGCAATTGGCCCATCTGCTGTTGGAATTTGCGCGGTCTGGCTCGTGCGCACAAAATACACTTGTCGACAACTGCCTTAGCAGTCTTTCGGAGACTTCGCATCCAATATTGTCTCTGGAAGTCCGCAATGATAGTTTCCAGCCCAGCGTGGAAATTTCTTCTATGAATATGATTCAAAATGATTTTCCCATAGAAATGTTCTCGGGGAATTAAAATTGGATGTCGTTGATCCTGAGGTAGGTCGGCTAGACTAATTCTGCCCACGACGCGGATAAGTCCATTTACGATTATGGGACTGAGGTGCTGCAGAGGACCTTGCTTGGTAGGGGTTCCCTTTTCCTCTAAATGGGCGAACTCCTTACGATAATGGATTTGCTGGAGGTGTTTCACGATCAGCCGCTCTCCTGCCTCCAGCTCACTTACAGTTATGGGACCGATATGAAATTCTCTGTTCACTCCACGTCCTTTAATTAGGGCTGACTTGGCCATAAGATTGTTTATGGCCCGATGAATTATGGCGAAATGCCTTCGCGTTCGCCGGAACGAGTTGTGGTGAGGATACGCGGATATTATGTCATCCACTTCGGTTGTTATGTCGTCTTGATTCTGTGATGAACAGGTTGCCATGCTTGGTAGGGCCACAAGTGTCTTGAACTGTTGCTTCTTCTGCAATACGTATTCTGTGACGCGCAGCCACAGTTCCCTTTTTGTGGTCAAGAGCTTCCTTACGGCAATTCCTCTTGAGACTACATCCGCGGGATTTTGATCAGTCGGGATGTAGCGCCAATCCTCTTGATTTGTTAAGGACCGAATTACCTTAATTCGGTTTGAAACGTACACCTCATGGTGGGGTACATGCGAGTGGATCCAGGCCAGTACTACCTGAGAGTCGCACCAGTAATATGCCTGGTCAATGCGCGATGGTATGATGCCGCTTACCTTATGCATTAATTCGGCAAGTAGCTTTGCTCCTAAAAGTTCCTTTCGAGGGAGCGTCAGGGCCAGCCGATTGGCCCTTTCCATTGGTACTACGCGGGATTTGGCGCATAGTAAGTTCATTGAGCTCCTATTCTGGTCATCTATGCAGTACGCGTAAATTGCGCAGCCATAGGCGAGGAGGGAAGCATCTGAGAACCCATGCAGCTCCAGATGAACAACGTTACTTGGAATGGCTTGACGCGGTATGGCCAAGCTTGCCAGTTTCGGCAATGTCTTCTTCAGCTGTTGCCATTCGTGATGTGATTGCGCAGGGATTGGGTCATCCCATTTTAATTTGATTTTCCAAAGTCCTTTGAGCAGGATCTTCGCCGTAATAATTATTGGCTGCATAATACCCAGCGGGTCGTGCAGCCTCAAAATCTCGGAGGCAAGTTGCCTTTTGGTCATAGTGGTTGGGCACGGATCCTGGCCATCCACCAGGAATCGGAATGTATCGGTTTGCGGGGACCATGCAACTCCTAATGTCTTGATGACGTCGTGATCCCCTACGTGAATTACCTGTTCTAGGTCTTCGGTTGCTACGTCGCGTATGATGGTGGGATCATTGGATGCCCACTTCCTTAAGGGGAATCCTTTTTTGGATAATGCGGCTTCCTCGGCCTTGCGTCGATTTAGTAGCTCGTCTACTGAATCTCCCCCCATCATTAAATTGTCTACATAGAAGCCTCCGACTTCGTGAAGCGCTCGGCATGCTAGGAACGAAGATGCTGCTTCGCCGTACGTCACCGTCTTCAATCTGTAGGTTTGAATTTCCTCGGATGGGTCGTTCCTCCAAAGAATACATTGCAACCACGAATCTTCCTCGTGGACGTTCACCTGCCGGTACATCTTCGCGATGTCAGCGGTGATTACTTTGTCGTGGCATCTGAAGTCCAATAGTAAATCAAACAGTTCGCGCTGTATTACCGGTCCGCTATGCTGGATCTCATTCAGAGATATGCCACTTGTCGTTTTGGCGCTAGCATCGAACACCACTCGTAGCTTGGTTGAGGTGGAATCCGGCTTAATGACGCAGGAATGGGGTATGTAATATTTTACCCTTGCATAATCAGCTGGGCAGACTGTTTGCATATGTTGCACGGAGAGATATTCCTTGAGGAAATCCCTATATTGCTCGTATACGTCTGGAAGATGGGAAAGGCGTTTCTCCAATGATAGCAAGCGCTTTCTTGCCTGTTCAAATGAGTTCCCAGAATTTGAGGTTCATACTTTAGAGGAAGACGAACGGTGAATTTGCCATCCGATCCGGTAGTGGTGTTTTTCGAAAATGTTCTTCGCAAATATTCGCGCTGAGGCAGGGCTTCGCTTCCGCAGAAGTCACCTCCTCGAGCGCCCAGAAATGCCTGAACAAATCCTCTAAGTTTTGTTCGTTGCAATCGTATCCATCTGCCAGCTTCTCATCTGGAGTGTTTGTGGCTTCTGGCGCAGCTGCCACAATAGCCAAAGTGACTTGTTGTGGCTTCGGGAGGGATGCCAGTCCGCCGACTAGCCAACCAAGAGCGGATTCCTGGAAAACAGGTCCACTTCCCAGATTAATAGATCTGGGTCCGATGATTTGAAAAAACACTCGGGATCCTAGCAGGATTTCCACTGGTTGTTGCTTGTAGAATGTAGGGTCAGCCAGTTCAATTCCATCTGGCACCCTTATCGATCCTTTCGGAGCGTGATGCTGGGTTGATCCCCCAATAATCGAGGGGCGACCATCAAATTAACAGTTGTGAAAAACTTACCATTTCTGGACTCGATCCGAGTGGTCAGCATTTGACGCGTTATAATGCTCCCCCCGATACCAGTTATGGTCAGGGGGCTGCGGTATGAGGCAGACCAACAAGCTGCGCTGCCTCCTCGGTGATTGTTTCAACTTGGCTACCTGAGTCCAATAGACAGCGGACCTGATACCAAGTCGACACTCCTCGTACATTTATGGCGGCTGTGGCCAAAAATACATAATTTTCCCCCAGTCACTTGGGGTTGCTCGTTGCGGCCGAAGCTTGCATGGCCGATTCGTTGTTCTTTTCTTGGGTGGAGGTGGAAGGTGAGGCGTTTTCCCCACCCGCCGAGTGCAATAGAGTGTGGTGCCGCATGCCACATTCCTTACAGCTAACGTTCGAGGGACACTTTTGCGCGGGGTGCCCCTGCGACAGACAATTGTAACATCTTCGATGCTGGACAACAGCGTTCCAGCGCTCCTTAATCGGGAGCTTATTGAAGGCGACACAGTGGAAGATACTGTGCTCTCCGGTGGTACCACAAGAAAAACACGACTTGATTTTTTGTGATTGGTTTTGACCTTTCTCCGTCGAAGGTCGGGGGACGGAGGCAACCGCCACCGTCTTGACGTTTCGTCCACCATCGAATTCCGAGTGACAAGCCAGTTGGTTGGCTCGCTTTTCCAATTCCGACTTGAATTCTGTCCAGCTAAATAATTTTTGCAGGTCTAAGCTCTCTTCGAGCCTGGACAGGGTTTTGTCGTCTAGTTTACTCTTTACGACGGCTATTATCAGTCCGTCGGCAACACAATCCAGCGTGTGATTACGCTGACCGTGTATCTGGAGTGCGGCATGGACCGTGGTGTCCACCGCGTCAATGAGAGTCAGAATGCCCTTGGCGGTAGGATTTACCGCTTTCTTTATTCGTAGCAATTTCGCAAAATAGCTCTCGAAAGCTATGCGACGTTTGTAGAATCTATCTTCTAGCTTGGCCCACGCGTCAGCAAAACTCGTTCCCGAGTTTTCCAGGGCCTCAATCGAATTTCGCGCGGGCTCAAACCGTTCCAAACACTTGGTCAGGAATGCGAATTTGTCGGCGTCCTCGCCGATCGTCACTATGCGCTTCTCGAATCTCGCCTTAAAAGCGAGCCACTCCGTTGGGGAACCGTTGAATCGAGGTAACTCGATCCTCGGCAAATGGTCCGAGCGACCAGTGGATTGCTAGACGGTCTGGTCCAGCACTGAGTTAGAAGACCCGCTGACAGGAGCTGGTCGCACCGATTGCGCCAACCCTCCAGCTCCACCTTTGCATTTAAATAAATTGCCATCACGGGCTCTCGCCTTTGCATTTTTTGAGGGCCTTGGAGGCCCTCCAATTTAAGCAGGACGTTGGACGCCTGCTCGTATAGACCGTCCAACAAAGATATGGTGGTCTTGACTTGGATCCACGAAGGATCTTTTAATTTTTTGGCCTCGCCGGCCATTCTTTTTATGCTGGCTTCCAATGAAACCAGCTGATTTTTAGCGGTCTCCACCACTTCTGCTATCTCTTCCTCGCGATTCATTTTCGTTTTTCGCACGGGGAGCACTACGCGGTGGCCACGAGCGGTTGACCAATGTTATGTTCGTGGTTCTCCACGGAAACCACTTTTCGTCAAATGCTTCACTATTTTAGTTCAGTTGCACTGGCCTCTCTGGCGCCGTCGATCGGCGTTGACTTTTTTTTTTGATGCGCCGCTGGGGGGCACTACGCGTTGTTCACTAGCACTTTTTTGGGCCACCTGCACTGGCCGCTTCGTCACCGTCGGTCGGTGTTCAATTTTCTCGGGGCTCCCTACACGGTCGGAAGCCTTAATCACAGTTTTGGGCCACTTGCACTGGCCGCTTCGTCACCGTCGATCGGTGTTCAACTTTTCTTGCACCCGACGGTGGGTAAATTTTTTCACAGATCGTTTCTCTTGAGTAGGCTCAGCAAAGGAGCCACTGCACACAATCGCCCGCTGGTGGTAATTCAATTTTCTTAACTGGGCACCGTTCACGGACGGTGGTTCAATTTTTCTTTGTTCTCCACACGGGGGAGGGAAACCGTCAGTCACAGTCGCTGGCTGGTGTTCGTTTAATTTTTGCACTTTCCACCCAGTACGGGTGGTTTTTTCGATTCGTCACTTTGCACTAACCGCCGCTCGGTGCGGTGATTGATTAGCTTTATTACGCGGTGATCCTCGCTACACGCGCGATGCGAGTATCACGTCGGGGTCACCAAAAATGAAACTGCATAGCCCTACTACTAGCCTCGCTTCCGCAGAAACCACTATAGAAGAGCTACCAAACAAGGGAAAAAGACTTTCGGACGTGATATATATGAAAACGACCGAACTCTCGCGATTATCGACTCGAACTGACTTCATTCAACGTTTCTTTTCACAAAGTTTGTGGAATTTGTTGCACTAGTGTGGTGCCGGGTGCACCCTCGATGTTGCCGTGCTCCGGTTGGAGCACCTAAAACGCTGAGTCGGCGGCGTCGGATGACGCCCGCTTAGGCGTTGAACTGGTTGCGCCTGGTCGCTGCCTCCAGCGACCGGATGCGGCTCATGTTGCGTCGCCATCGCCATACGATGACGATAATGACCGCCACCAAGATGAAGCCGCCGTCCATGGAATACGAGATCACGTCATGATACGTGATGCTGCTGTGCTGAACGTTGCTACTTTCGTCGTCTCCGAAGGGCCACATTCTAACAATTACTGTTCATTGATTGATCGATAATGACGATCGATCGAGGTTGTGCCACCTAGCTAGGCTTCCATGGCGGTTTGGTGGCATGCTTGTTGCTGACGCTGCGTCGGGGTGATTGCCCCGGTGGCGACGCGTTTAACTTGACTACGGCGTTTTTTGTCCATCGGCCAAGTTTACCGATGGACCGTTGGCAGCACATTTTATGCTGGTGCTGCATTTCGTAAGTTGGGCACCAATCTTGCACATCGAACGTTAAGGTTGAGGTTTAACTACTTCCAGTTGCCTTGTTGCAGGTTTGACTGGCTGAAGACTGTTGTTGCTTGAAATGTTATGCCAATCGTTGGTATTATTGTAAAATCATGATCATCCTTCGTTCGTTCGTCATCATACTTGTCTTCGTTGACTGTGATACAACAATTGCGGTAGCAGTTGCAAAGTTGTTGCAGTTTGATTGTAGGTGAACTGGTTGGATTGCGGTCTTAATAACCAGCGAATGCCCGTTGACTGGTTCAATGTCCATCTCATCTCTTCGTTCTGTGTATGGGCAAGATGCGTTGAATCCTCGTAATGCGTTGTCGATACAACCGTCGCCTGTTATGGTTATTTATTCCTAGGGTTGATGAATCCTAGAGGGTTTGAGCTGTTTAGTGGAATACCTGTAACTAGAAATTAGAAGAAGAATTAGTATCTTCCATTTAATTCCAACTACCTTTGCTTATCTTCGACAGATACGCGTATTTCGTCTACAATGTGCAGACTTCTTCAGTGTCTCGTACTAATAACTCGAGTCGAGTTATTAGTACGAGACACTGAAGAAGTCTGCACATTGTAGACGAAATACGCGTATCTGTCGAAGATAAGCAAAGGTAGTTGGAATTAAATGGAAGATACTAATTCTTCTTCTAATTTCTAGTTCCTAGGGTTGATGTTTTACTTTGAACCACGAAATCGAAATTATTTGAGATTACCCTATGCTTGTTTGGAAGAGTTACAATTTTTATATAGTGAAAGTATCCTGGCAGGAATAGTGGAATTGTAATAATTTTAGAGTTTGCATGAAAAGTCTCGATGTTCAGAAATCCGTAAATCTGATCTGTATTATTTATTAAAATATTTTGCTCTTCCAGCCTGTCTAGCACGAATTTTGTTTCGTTGCTATTCAATATTAGCTTTTAAAAAAAACCCTTATCTAGATAATTGAACAATTTCAAATATATATCTTAGTTGAGTGTCCAGCGTTTTCCATTGCTTCACGGATTGTATGGAGGTCGTCGTCGTCTAGGTTTCCAGTTAATGATTTGATTAATGTTCCCAATGAATTTACAAGTTCTCGTTTGTGTTTGTGTAATGATTTTAGTCTGAAGAAATTGTCGGATAATGTTTTTACCCTAACGTCAAGTAGTCTGATAAATTGTTTTGTCGAGTTGTGTTTTTGTAGGAGTTTTGCAGAATACTGAAGGTTTCTAAAACTGCTTTCGAACTTCTCCAAGAAAACTACGTGAAGATGGAGATGATCCGAAGTAACGATCTTGGCTTCATTCTCCTTGAATGCTATTAGCTCGCCATTCCGTGACAAGTCTGTGATGATGACTTCCGCGAGTTAAAACATCAAGGATGTTTCGGTGTTTTAAAAAAAGTTAAACCACTACTCTTCACTGCTCAAATCAGACTAACTTATATTTTATTACTCGAATATAATTACACCTGCATGCTTCCGTCCGGTGACTATCGCTGGGTGCGTGAACTGCTGACTTCGCATCGTCCGATGTTGGCTTTCGTTGTGGTGTCCGTCGTCGAGTCAAAACTGTACCGATGAATGGTGGCCTCGATCAGGGCTTCGATCGTCAATTGAGATGTCAGCAAATTCCTTTTGCAGCTCCGTTGCTAACTCGTCCCGCCTGAGTGATGAGGTTCCAGGGAAATCACATCTGCAATAGTTAACTGTCTAATGGGTTTAGCATCCAAAATTGTAGAAACGTCCTTCAGTGAATCTTCATGATGAATTTTGATTCCCGCTGATCTGTTACATAGAAAATTGAAAAATACAACAATGCCGATCATGGTAAGAGGAAAAGCAATTCCTCCTGTAAATTACGTGGATGGTGTCATCGAGTCAAATAGATACGTCTACACGTCTTTAGTGGTAATTACAGAATGAATGTTTTATTCAGTACTTTGACTTAAGGTTAAACACTTATTTACTGGAGGTACTCGAAGCTTATGTATTGATCAACCAATCGGTGATCACTGGAGAAGGCAGGAATGACCGAAATGTTAAAAGAGAGAGAATGAGAGAGAGACCGCGTAGTCAGCGCTAATGCGCTGCATGCGGTGTGGGAAACTGCATGGCTTGGAAATAGCCATAAAACATTGACACTGTAAATTGACTCTTTCTTAGGAAAATGTTTATGCAGTACATCGGTCGATGACTGACGAGGGTTAAGAATTTATGACAGGGTGACGCAACGTGTGCGTTCTGCTGGGATTAAACTAACTTGGATGACATGTGTGATGCACATGCCACACCATCCTCCTTTAGGGAAAATGATTTCTATTATTTTACTTCGAATACCTCTCACAATATGACTTTATACTTGTATTCTTATCATCCTATCTATTTCGACGTTCATCCTTCCCTTTCGAAAAGAATGGTTTCACGGAGTTAAAGCATTCTATTATTTTTTATTTTTTTTTTTTTGTGTTTTAAGATAATGTTATAAAATTTATATTTTACTAAGTCTATTTTTGTGGACATGTTGGGTTTGTTGCGTAAATAAATTTTTTATTAAGACATTAGGATGTTCTATGCTAATAACCTCGTATGGTCCAGAATAAACTCTATCTAACTTTTTTCTGTTTTCTTGCTTTAACCAAACTCTATTCCCTATTGAAATGTCGATAGGTTTTGCTTTTTTTGTTTGAGCATCGATTCTACTGATTTTAGATTTTTCTAATAATTGTCTCGCTTTTTGTGTAATGGTTTGCAGTTTAAATTTTAATTCTGTTATGAAAGATTCGTGATTATAAACGGGATCTATAATATCTATATTTGAGAATTGGCTTGGTAATCTAGATTGTTTTCCGAAAATCAACTCGAAGGGTGTAAAGTTATGCTCTGAGTGAGGAGTGGTATTGTAGCTGAAGGTGTAGTAGGTTAACCAATCATCCCAATCGTCGTGCAAGTCATTTATGAAGTGTCTAAGGTATTCGTTTAGACAGCGGTGGTTTCTCTCAAGACTGCCTATTGTTTGAGGGTGATACGCAGTAGAGAAATTATGTTGGATTGATAGCATTTTGCACATGTGTTCGAATATTTCATTTTTATATTCGGTACCTAAATCTGATTTAATGGTTATGGGGCATCCGTATAAAAGAATGCAATGTTCTACTAAGGCTCTCGCCAATGTTTTCGCTTGTTTATCCGGAATTGGGACTGCAATTATAAATTTTGAAAGTTCACATTGTATGGTCAATGCGTACCTGTTTCCTAGTTTGGATTTTGTTAATGGTCCAATTGTGTCGATTGAAATAGTGTCAAAACATCCGCTTGGAGTATTTGTTTTTGTAAATGTTTCAGTTGTGTTTGTTCGATGTTTATTCTGTGTGCACTTATCGCATTGTTTTATATATTCTGCTATGGTGCGTTTCATACTATGCCAATAATATTTTGGTCTAAGTCGTGTCAATAATCTACTAGTACCAATGTGATCACCTGTTGGCGTGTCATGGTTTTCAGAGATCAGTTTTCGAATTATTTCTTCGTCATTTATTATCTGTGCTGGCACATAAATAATAATTGTGACGTTTTTCAATATTGCATTGCATGCTTGTTTGAATACCTCTTGAGGTATTAACTTTAATAAATTGTCATTATTTTTGATTGCTAGCATTTTTATATTTGTTTTAATGGCCATCTCTTCAATCGTCTGCAGACATCTTTTTAAATCTGTTTCACCCTTTGTATAGGGTAATTGCACTTGTGCAATAACTCTTTTCAGGTTTTTCGTTAAAATTTTAATACAAAACTTGTTATCGGCCATATCGAAAATAACTTTAGGTATATTGAATGCGTCTAAATTATTTACTGATTCATAAGCTTTGAGGTGATCAATCTCAGTTGCAGATGAATTAGTGTTTGTTACGTCCTTGCTTTCTTTTGTTAGCTGTTTTGTCATGTTTCTTGTTTGTACTGGTAGACAAGACAGATTTTTGAGTTCGTTCGAGTCAATAGTAATACGGGAAAGAGCATCAGCGCTGACATTTTCTTTGCCTTTTACGTACTCTATGTCGAAGGTATACTCTTCTAGTTCTAGTCTCATTCGTGTTAATTTCGACGAGGGGTTTTTCATTGAGAATAAATATACGAGCGGACGGTGGTCAGTTTTCACTGTAAACCGTCTGCCGAATAGATATGGTCGGAAATATGTAATCGCCCAATGAATCGCTGTTAGCTCCTGTTCAATGGTTGATTTGTTCTTCTCGCCTTTGGTGAAATTTTTACTTGCATATGCTATTGGGAGTTCAATATCACCATGCAGTTGAGTAAGTACCGCTCCAGTGGCTATTTTGGAAGCGTCTGTGTATAGAATAAATTGTTTGGAAAAATCAGGAAATTTTAAAATTACTGGTGATAGCAATTTCTGTTTAAGTTTGTCAAATGCTGTTTGGCATTCGTTAGTCCACTCGAATTTCGCATTTTTCTTCAATAGCTTGTTTAGTGGAGCTGATATATCTGAAAAATAGGGTATGAAGCGACGATAGTAGTTTGTAAATGCTACAAATCGTCTTACTTCATCAGCGTTTAATGGAGTAGGGAAATTTAAAATTGTGGCATACTTGGCTTTATCTGGTTGTATGCCTTGGCAAGAGATATGATGTCCCAGGTAGGTAACATCAGGACAAAAAAAATTACATTTGTTAGGGTTGAGTTTCAAATTGTATTTGCGAAGTGCTTTGAAAACTGTTTCTAAGTTAGATAAATGATGGTTTATCGAGCAGCCGATGACGATTATATCATCGATATAAAGAAATGCACATTCCGGAGGGATACCACTTAGAGCAATGGTCATCATCCTCTGAAAACTATTAGGGGATATATTGAGACCAAACGGTAATCTACAATATTCAAAGTGACCAGAATTGGTCGAAAACGCTGTATAGTGTTTTGATCCTTCTTCCAGTTCGATTTGATGAAATCCCGATGCAAGGTCTAGTGTAGTGAAGTACTTAGCTCTTCCTAGCTGGTCAAGAATTTCATCAATTCTTGGAAGTGGGAATTTATCTCCAATTATTTTCTTGTTAAGTTGTCGGAAATCGACAACTAAACGCCATTTCTTTTCATTCGTTGTGGATTTCTTGGGTACTAAAAGTAGCGGTGAGTTGTATGGGGACGTGGAATGTTGAATAATTCCATCATCTAATAATTTATTAACTTGTCGATTTATTTCATGTTTTTGAGCTTCAGGAGTTCTATAGTTCTTTATGTATACCGGACTATTGTCTTTCAAATTGATTTGTTGTTTATAAAAATTATTATGTGTTAATGTGTCGGATTGTAATGCAAAAATATCATTATATTTTGCACACAATTCAACTAGTTTTTCTTTCGTATTGGAATCGGTATTCATTTGATTGATTTCCAGTTCTTTAAAAAGGTATGCATTTCGCTCGTTTGATTTGTTCTGGTTAAATGTGAATATTTCATAATCGTGCAACGGAATAATTGTATTTGGGCACGCTTTCGGAATTTTTACGGATTTATTCGTAGTGTTAATAATTTTAATTACCGAATTGTTCGGACTTATAATTGCGTTTGAACAAATAACTCCAGGTTTCATTTCAGTAGCTGGTAAAAGAAATTCACCGTTTATATGCTGTGTATCTAATTTTCGATAAACTTCACAGCGTGGTGGAAGTACCAGGTCTCCTTCAAGAGTATCTTCGATTATTAATTCGAAGTGTTCTGTTTTGTTAGTTCCAGTTAGTGTCCAAGTATCATAGTCAATAATGCACTTGTAATTCACCAAAAAATCTCGACCCAAGATTCCGTCTGTCGGGATAGGTATTTCTTGAGGTACTATTTGGAATTTGTGTGGTAATTTGCTTCCATTGGGTAAATGTAAAAACGTTGAAATAGTTCCCAATGTCTCAACTGTTTCTGAATTTATTCCGGTTATTTTGCATTTTTCCGTTATGTTTACTATTTCAGTATTTCTAATGTTTCCATTTTTTATCAATGATATTTCTGCACCTGAATCGATGAGAAATGAATGAATTTTGAACGCAGCATCTACGTTCAATGTTACGAAATTGCTATATGCAGTACGAATGGTATAGATTTTGTTTATTAACGTTGCGTTAATTGAGCTATTGCTACTTCTGTTCTGTGTTTGAGAACCTTGAATTGGTTGTTGAAACCCCATATTCGTTTGATTTGGGTGTTGAAACCCCAAATTCATGTGTGGATTTTGCGTCGGGCATTGAGCTTGTTCTTGCTGAACAGCTTGTGTATTTGCACTGTTATAATAAATTCTTGAATGATTACCATTTTGGAAATTTCCACGGTTATTTCCTCTGTTGCTTCTATAGGTTCGACTAGTGATCCTCAGAGTACAGAGATATGCGGATATTCAATCCGACGGTTTGGCAACGGTGTTCGTTTTGTTCACAAAAGCTGCTAACACTTCCGCAGAGTAAAATGTTACAGCTTTGTGCGTGACTTCGTCGTTGTTAGCTCTTATTGTTCACATTTATAACGTACAAGTATTTTGTTTATTATATATTTAAAAAACTATCAACTATGAAGTGTATTGCAAAGTTTTGCACAAACCGCGGAGGTGTTAATTTATCGAATTGTGTCAACATAAGCTTGAATATTGTTTGTTTACATCAATGTATCACCGTATATGTACATTACAAAATCGAGACAAGACTGGAAGCGGGTTGGCCTGTCTTATGGACGACTAGTAACTTTCCGAATACTCTGATGATTACTATTGCAGACTTGAATGAGTATGTAGGTGATTCCTATTGTCCTAATGACTTGGCGATTTCATTATTGAACGGCTATGAGGGAAGCGATCACTGCGAGACACTGGAGCAGAATTCTCTTCAAAATATTGACAACACGGCACCAGTGAAATTATTTGACTAAAATGCAAAACGGTCTTCTGTACAAATTCCAAAAAAATTTCATTTCAGCAACACAAGCAACATTATCGAACACAGATAATAGTGAAATATTATGTTATTATTACACCACGAGTTCAGCAGAATACGAATGATTGATTTTTGATTTTTGAAGCGTAATAAATATAAACCATTTATTTTAACTCCATTTCAATACATAGCTACCGAAACATTTCAGCAAACAGTAAACATGCTCGTTTGGCTCAGATTTTGACAGTTCTCGCTGCTCGATTGGCTCAACATGGCCGCTTCCGCATATCTCTGTACTCTGAGGATCATTAGGTTCGACGATAGTTTGGAGTAAAATCATTACGTCCTCTAAAATTATTTCCATTTTCCCTTTGGTAGTTGTTTCTATTTGTTTGACCTCTCCCGCGGTTTTGAGAGTTGTTCCAGCGACCTCGAGAATTATTTCTAGTGTCTTGATATCTGTTGCTCAAATGTAGAATTTGAGACGAGTTGTCATGAGAAGTCGAATTTTCATTAAGTTTCTGAATTGCTTCTTTTATAGTGCTGAACGATCCAGCTTTCAACACGATTTTGTTGCTCTAAATAGATTCCTTTGAGTTTCGCAGTTAAATTTTCAATTTCATTGCAGTATAAATCTAAATTTCCTGCATTTCTAATAGATTTCATTTTGGCTATTATATTTTCAGGGCTTATTTTATCTTCGCAACGGTTCTTTACGTCTGCGATTAAATCGTCGATTGTTCTGATTTGTTCGGTTAAACCAACTCTAGCCTTAGCAGTAATCCTTGTTTTGACAAATTTTACCAACATCTCCCCTTGATTTTGTGGAGTTAATTCGATTAGTAAATTGACGGCGTCAATAAATGCATTCAAGTTTTCCGCTGAACCATCGTACGGTTGTACGATTGCAGTTGCGGTTTTTATATCGAAACCAGCAATAACTTGATTCCCTGGATTCGCCATGGCTATTTTATTTTGTTCAATAATTTGATTTTCGTTTAGTTTAATTTTGATTAGTTGGCCAATCTCATAAGATGTTTCTCTGGATGCTTTTGCTAGGTATTTTAATTTGCTCCCAGGAATTTCTTCTTCATGATGTATTAATCTATCTTCAATATTCTTAAACAATTTTTCAGCATAAAGTAGTTTTGATTTTAACGTTTCTGTTTGTATTATTTTATACCTGGATTTTTTTAAATTTGTTAATATTTTGATTAGAGTCTGGAAATCCTCTTCGATGGATTCCAGCATCAGAATTATCGTATTTTTCGAAACGGTTCATTTAATTCAATTAAACATTAGATTTCTACGCTACACTAGCTATGTTGTTCATAATTAGAAACTGTTGTGTTTTTTTTTACTCACTTAAACTCAATGCTGTTGATGGTTCGTTTATGGGGTGGAGGCGCTCTCCTCAACACCTTTCGGCAGCAAAATTCGATTCACGGTAAGGCGGAGGCGCTCACCTCGACGCCTTTCGATGAATGGTGTTTGGGTCATCGGACTTCGGATTAACTGACAAGATGATGTCACGTTGGGTACATGGATACGAGTCCACTGTTTATTTCGAGGGTTCGACTATTTAAACGGTTACACTAGTTTTTCTGTTTACCTGCGGTGACCCAGAGCCAGGCAGACGAGACCAGCGTAAGCAGAATGTATCATCAACATGTGCCGTGCAGCTGTGTCGTCGCTTTAGCGTACGCATCAGCAAGACGGTTAAGGTCATGTTTTGTTTTATAGTCAGCAAGAATGGACAGTAGAAAGGTTAGGACTTGGTGGTGCAATTATGTAATTGGATAGAAAGGTTTGGAATGTGTTTGGGTTGCAAGGGTAAATCTTTGTTTGGAGATATTTTACGAGTGTCGGGTTTTAGGATGATGGACACATGTTGGGAGTGTGGAAAGTGTGGGAAAGTATGCAGGCATGCTACACCTCCCCCCTAAGGAAAGAATGGTGTAACCATTCGCAAGGATTTACAAGGGTTTGGCTGGCTTTAGGTCTCGCAATATTGTATTATTTTATGGATTGATAATTATAATTGTTGTTTATCCTTAAAATTTAATAATTCTATTTTTATGAACTTTGTGCGTGATATTAGTCTTTTCATCCTGTATAATTACGTTTGGGTGTTCTATTTTAACTACTTTAAATGGTCCCTTATATACTTTGTCCAGTTTACTTCTGTTTTGATTTTCCAGCATTACCTTATCATCTATCTTAATTCCTATCGGGTTTGAGCTTGATTGTTGTTTTGTGTTTCTTTTGTTTTTGACCCTGTCTATGATTTCTCGTGTTTTAATTGCAGTATTCTGTAATTTGAATTTGAGATCCGAATAATACTGGTCATAATTATAAAGTGGTTCAATTTGTGTTGGATTTTTTAGGTTATTAGGTATCGTAGCTGTTTTCCCAAAAACTAATTCGCAAAGGGGTGTATGGGATGTCTGTGCATGGAGTCGTGTTGTAGCAAAACGCATAGTAAGGCAGCCAATCATCCCAGTCTGTATGGCTTTCGTTGATAAACTGCCTTATGTATTCGTTTAGACAACGGTGATTCCGTTCTAAGTTTCCTATGGTTTGGGGGTGATAAGGCGTCGAGAAGTGATGTGTAAATTTCAACAGTTCAGAAATTTTATTAAATGTTTCGTTCTTGTATTCGGTTCCTTGATCTGTTCTTATGATCGAAGGTGTACCATATACAAGAATACAGCTTTCAATGAATGCTTTGGCGATTGATGATGCCTGTTTATCTTTTATTGGTTTAACAATGACATACTTTGATAGGTCGCACTGGATTGTCAGGGCATATCTATTGTCTGAATCTGATTTTTGAAAAGGACCGATTGTATCCATTGCTATTGAGTCAAATGATTTTAAAGGAGTGGGTGTGTGTGTATAAATTTCATTTGTTTTTACGGTATGCTTGTTCTGCTTACATGTAATACATTTCTTTATATAGTTATGTATGGTGCTTTTCATATTTGGCCACCTATATATTGTTTTTAATTTTCGATATAGTCTATTTATTCCGACATGTCCACCAATTGCAGAATCATGATTTTCGGCGATAATTTTAGTTATAACCTCCTTATCTTCTATAGCTTGCCGTGGTTTGTATAGGATTATTTCCAGCTTTCTGAGTGCTTGATTTCCTTGTTTTTTAAAGTCATGCGTGTTTATGAGTTTGAATATTGTGTTTGATAGCGCTAGAGCTATCTTACTGATGTTTAGTTTTTCTGTATTTGTATTAACATTTTCTTTATATAGTTTTCCTCATTAGTGTGGATTCTTGACTCTTGTGTCAAGTCCTTTTTATGATTTTTATTTGATATTCTGTATATTAATTCATTTTTGCTATTTGTCGTTTCAATCAATAGTTTAGGCAAGTAATAGATTTCATTAATATTTACCGCTTCAATGACCTTGGGTTGGTCTTTCTCGTCAGCGTCTGTGGTCATTGTGTCGTTGTTTGTGGCTTGATTTGTTATCCTTTTGTTTGCCATTGCCCTAGTGGTGACCTGGAGAATTTTCATAGTTTTTAAAATGTCAGAGTCTATTTGTATCCTGGAGAGGGCATCTGCTCCCACGTTTGTTTTACCCTGAACGTATTGTACGTTGAAGTCGAATTCCTCTAGTTCGAGCCTCATTCGGGTTAGTTTTGACGTTGGGTTTTTTAATGAAAACAGGTAAACCAAGGGTCTGTGATCTGTTTTTATTGTAAACTTTCTCCCGTACAGATAGGGACGAAAATGCGTCACTGCCCAATGAATGGCTGTGAGTTCCTGTTCTATAGTAGACTTGTTGGCTTCGCCCCTTGTAAATGCTTTACTGGCGTATGCAACTGGCAAGTCGACATTGTCATAATTTTGTGTGAGTATGGCTCCACATGCCACCTTTGAGGCATCTGTAATTAGTGTAAATTCTTTTTTGAAATCGGGGAATTTCAGTATTGGGGGAGATTAATTTGTTCTTCAAAGTTTTGAATGCTAATTTGCACTCATTTGTCCAGTCGAATTGTATATTTTTTCGAAGTAATTTATTTAGAGGGTGTGAGATTCCCGCAAAATTTGGGATGAATCGCCTGTAGTAATTACAGAAAGCGACAAATCTTCTTACTTCGTCGGCGTTTTTAGGTTCTGGGAAATTCTCTACTGTTTTATATTTTGATGGATCCGGTAAGATACCGTTCTCTGAGATATGGTGTCCTAAATAAGTAACATCATGTCTAAAAAAATTACATTTTGTTGGGTTAAGTTTCAAGTTATATTGTCTTAACCTGCTAAACACAGTTTCCAGATTGCTAAGGTGGTGATTGACGGAACATCCAACTACCAGGATGTCGTCAATGTATAAAAATGCACACTCGGGGGGTAGACCGCTGAGTGCTATCGTCATCATTCTTTGGAAGCTGTTAGGAGATATATTCAGCCCAAAGGGGAGACGATTAAATTCATAGTGGCCTGAGGTACTAGAAAAAGCCGTAAATTGTTTTGAAATTTTATTTAATTCAATTTGATGGAAACCCGAGGTGAGATCGAGTGTTGAAAAAAATTTTGCTCTTCCGAGGTTATCCAACATTTCCTCTATACGGGGTAGTGGAAACTTGTCCCCGAAAATTTTTTTATTAAGCTGGCGGTAATCCACCACCAGGCGCCACTTTTTCTCCTCTGTGTTAGATTTCTTGGGTACTAACAAGATAGGCGAGTTAAATGGAGAATTTGATGGTCTGATTATTTTTCCGTCAACCATCTTTTGAACTTGATTATTAATTTCTTCCTTATGTGCCTCCGGTAGACGATAGTTTTTGATATAAACAGGGCTGTCTGCATCAAGTTTTATGGTTTGTTTGTAAAAATTGTTAGTCGATAATGGTTCGCCGTCTAGCGCGAAAATATCGTTGTAATTTAGGACAAGTTGTCGAATTTTAGTCCTTATATTATGATCCGGTATGTTACTGATATTTAGTTCATCAAGTAGTTTTGTATTTCTTGTTTCGTTAATCGTAGGGTTCTGTGTGTTAATCTCACGGAACTCCTTGAGAGGTATTGTTTTAGGTTTAAAATTTGGTGATATGTATTCTGGTTTGTTGTTTACGTTAAGTATGTTTACGAACTGTGTTTTTGAATTTACCACACAGTTTCCTATGAATACGCCAGGTTTCAATTCTGTACTGCTTATTACACTATCCTCCTTTAAATCGGTCATATACACCCTTTTGACGACTTGGCATCTCGGTGGTATGACTATGTGATCTTTAAATTTATCTTCGATGGGTACTTCGAAAGATTCTTCATTGTAGTTAAACGACAGTAACCATGATTTTAGGCAGATATTGCAACCGTAGTTTGCAAGGAAGTCTCTTCCTAGAATTCCGTCTGCACCGATAGGGAAATCTTTTGTTACCACTTGGAAATTTGCTGGAATGGGTATGTCGTTTATCAAAATATTGGTATAAGTTAGGCCAACGCTGTCCAATTTACCTTCGGTAATGCCATTTATTGTACATTTTCTCCTGGGGTAAATGTTTTGTTTTGGGTTTAATATATTCTCTTTTATTATAGAAATATCCGCACCAGTGTCTACTATCAGTATGCACTGTTTGTTGCACATTTCAAATGTAGTGTGACGAACATGGAGTAATGTACGTCGAAATTGTATATATTTACGTTCTGGGGTGTATCATTTCTTCCCCACCGTCTGCGTTCGCATCGACCTGGGGCGGAGTCGATGGTCGCTGTTCGTTTTCCGCCATGTAAACTCTTCTGTTGTTACGAAAATCGTTACTACCAGCTCTGTTATAATTATTTTGTCCACGCCAACTTTGTTGTGAACTTGTTGGGGTATTTCGGTAATTTTGTTGATTTCCCCGATTATTTTGAGAGTTAGGATAATTATTTCGCCAGTTTTGTTGAAGTTTTTGTCGATTTGGTTGGTTGTATCGCCAACCTTGTTGGGGTGGTGGTTCGTTCCAACGGTTGTAGTATCGGCCTTGTGGGTGCCCGTTGTCATACCTCGTTGGTTCTGAAAATCGAGGTCTATTTTGTCCTCTGTTGTTTGCTTGGCTGTATAGGATTGATGCGTTTTGGTTTGTTGTGTTCTCTTCCAGGGCTTTTGTCGTAGCGTCAGCAAAGGAACTAAAAGATCCCGCTCTTATGATCAACGACGTTTTTTCGTCGTTTAAACCTGTTGTTAAAACTTTTATGCCTTCTTTGGTTGCCATGGTTTTTGCAACCTGTGGAGGTATTTCTTTGGAAATGTAAGCGTCCTCAAGTTTAGATACCAATTTTTCCAGCTCGAGACAGAAAGCTTCGAGATTGGAGTTTTGTTTTAAATTGGACATTTTCGCTAAAATTTGTTCCGGGGGTGCTGTTTTAATATTTGCTTTTAATGTACTAATTATGGTGTCTATTGATGTTGGGTTCTCTGGGAACACATTCCTAGCTTTTCCTCAAGTTTCGTTAATATTACGTTTATGAGGGTTGCTTTGTTTTCTGCTGTTTCCAGAGTCTTTACTAGATTCAACGCGTCGATGAATGATTTAAATTTGTCCACCGTTCCGTCGAATTGGGGAACAAGTGTGGAGGCGGTTTTAATGACTTCGATTAGAGTTGCCATTTTCGTTTTCGTAACTTTGTTCCTTAATCTCGTTATGAATTGTGAGCAGATCGATATATTTTTTATCGATGGTTCTGCTTTGTCCCCTAACTCCTTGATTTTTTCTTGAGCTATAAGTATTATGTTACTCGTTAGTGATGTCACTTCTCTATTTACTTGCTCAAGCGTATTTATTTCTAAACACTCCTCTATTAGTGTTAATTTTTTATGAATGTTATCTTTGATTGTTTTTGCTTCTTTGATTTTATCGTTTAGGGTTGATTTTCTATAAACCCTATTAGGAGCCTTTTTAAAATTGGCTGATATTTTGCGAAGCGCATTTATTTCTTCCTCGATACTGTCCATAAAGAGGACTTAAAACCCTCAAAAAAATTTTTTTTGTTTAATTTTGTGATATGTGTAAAATAATTTGATAGTTTCCTCCTTTTACTTTTTCATATGTTCAAACAGATTCCTTAATGTTGTACTTATCTTGTTTTTTAGCTGGATCGTTGATGAGTTGCTGCTACTGCTGTTATTATCCATACCGTAAGCTGTGCTGCCTCGTCGACGAATTTTCATTACCGCTACTATTATGATTACCAGTGTCGTAAATAGTACTACCGATGCCACGTAGTAGTAGATATAGTCGTATTCACCAATTGTTGGGGTCCACTCGGTCGGTGCTGCTGTCGTAGGCGTTGTCGTTGTTGTGCGATCCAATTTCCGTATTGGCCAGCACCCTCGTGTGCCGCATGCGAGTCCGTACATAAAAAACTTTTTCTTGCTGCTTCACGTTTGCTTGAAAGTTTTTAATACTTGCTTCGTTACACTTTTATTCACTCATGGATTGTTCTTGTTTGTTAGAATTTATTGTTTATTGGGCAGTTAAGCGCTTCTGATGTTATTTAACTGGATTTCTCGTTGTACCTGATTTTGAGTACCTTTCTTCTGATACTTGTTCCACACTCTAAGTGCGAGGTAGAGTGTTACGATGATGGCCATGATTAACACGGTGCCTGCCAGAATGCGTACTTCATTCACAGCCATTTGATTATTAATGGTTGTTTCCGTGAACCAGGCCATCGTGATCTTAAACTTTTCCATAAACTGTTTTTCTTCGTGTTAAATGTAGATCACTTCACTCTGTTTCCTACACTAACTCACAGTGTCACAGTGTCACGGTCGCCAAATGGTGTTTGGGTCATCGGACTTCGGATTAACTGACAAGATGATGTCACGTTGGGTACATGGATACGAGTCCACTGTTTATTTCGAGGGTTCGACTATTTAAACGGTTACACTAGTTTTTCTGTTTACCTGCGGTGACCCAGAGCCAGGCAGACGAGACCAGCGTAAGCAGAATGTATCATCAACATGTGCCGTGCAGCTGTGTCGTCGCTTTAGCGTACGCATCAGCAAGACGGTTAAGGTCATGTTTTGTTTTATAGTCAGCAAGAATGGACAGTAGAAAGGTTAGGACTTGGTGGTGCAATTATGTAATTGGATAGAAAGGTTTGGAATGTGTTTGGGTTGCAAGGGTAAATCTTTGTTTGGAGATATTTTACGAGTGTCGGGTTTTAGGATGATGGACACATGTTGGGAGTGTGGAAAGTGTGGGAAAGTATGCAGGCATGC